>BQNB010088811.1:0-27564 GCA_026074375.1 Tanacetum coccineum | reverse complement strand
CTTGGTCTCGCGTGCTTTCGTCCCTTGGTGTATTTATATCATATATAGATAGGTTTTAAGGGGTGAGCTCGCGCGTGACCAATCTTCCTCGTCTTTTGAAGAATTTCTTAAATTCTTTCACGGCCATGGCGTATTCTTCGTCTTCACTATCGGAGGTCGAACTTTCTTCATCACTAGATTCATTTTTAGCCTTCAAGGCAAGAGATCTACTTTGTTCTCTTTTGTCTTTGATCATTTCAGAGTCTTTCTTTATTATCACTTTATAAACTTTCAAATTTCCAATAAGTTCGTCAAGTGATAGTGATGTCAAATCCTTCGACTCTTCAATAGCCGTAACCTTTGCGCGCCATTTAGGATGAAGTACCCTAAGAAATTATCTAACATAGTTCTTGCTAGAAAAACCTTTATCTATTGATTCCTCTTCTGTAATCGTAAATTGTTCATATTGTTAAACAAGGAGATCAATTTTATTATCTTTGACTTGACTATTACCTTGGTGAGTGATTAATAAAGTATCCCAAATTTCTTTTGCGGTTTCACACATAAAAATTCTTTCGTATTCTTTACGTGGCAAAGCATTATAAATTACCATTTTAGCTTCATTATTTTTAGCAAGTTTCTTTTTAAGATCATCGTTTTGTTTATCAAATGGTACAATTTCATCCTTTTTAGTTTCGGGATTATTTTGAATAGGAGGAAAATCACCATAGGTAATAATATGCCAAAGATCTAGATCTTTTGATTTCACATAAGTTTCGAATCTATTTTTCCAATAAATAAATCCATCACTTTCAAATAGTGGTGGTCTTTGCATAGATTGCCCTTCTAAATATTTTTTCGATTCCATAGATCGATTCAAGTTTTAAAATACAATTTATTTTAAAAATCTTGTTTGACGTGGCTCCTGATACCAATTGTGGAAAACTAGAAGGGGGGTTGAATAGTTTTACCGCTTTTTAATTTAGTGAATAGTTTGTTTATAAAAACTTAGATTCGACTTTATGTGAATTCACAATGTGCACAATATGAACAATTTAACTAAACAAATAAGTAATGACAAGATATGAAATAAATATGCAAGACAAGAGATAAGAGATAGAAAGATCAAACCACAACACAAGGATTTATAGTGGTTCGGTAACAAAGCACCTCTTCGCCCTACTCCACTCCTCGAGCACCAAACTCGATAGTTTTCTTCACTATGTCAACAAGCTCCCTTTAGGCGGAGAAAACCGTACATAACTAAACTTACACCGATTTCTGACACTAAGCCAAATGTCGAGTTCTAATCCTAGCTAGAACCAATCTATCACAACTAACCAAAATACTTTACAAGAATTCACAACTTCACTTCACCATACAACTTTTTCTTCACTTCACAACTCCACTTCACTTCACAACTTCACTTCACTTTACAACTTTACTTCACTTCACAACTTCACTTCACAACTTCTCTACCCTTCACAACCTTTCTATACTTCACTTTACAACTTTACTTCAACTAGACACTACCTTGATCACACCAATCTAACACTACTTACCCTGATCTAACTATACTTACAATGATCACCACAATCTACCTATTATACACAACTACGTTACAAACCTTCACAATATACACAAATGATTTACAAGATATAATAAAATTGCAACAAGGTTGCAAGGACACACACTAATCTATAATACTTCTTTACTTGATGGTAGGAAGTATTCTTCTCTTGCACTTGCAGATCTAAGCTTGGATCACTTGGAAACAAAAGCTTAAGATTAAATGATCAAAGGATTGTAGGAGATGTGTGGACTGATTTTAGACAGAAAAGAATGAGTGCAAAAGGTGAGAAAATCAGTGGGGAACAGTCCAGTATTTATAGGCAAACTGAGGAGCGTTTTTGTCTGGCCGGCCCCCTTAATTCATGTGTCGGCCCCCTTATAATTAAGGGGACCGCCCAGGCTAGGACGCTCCCTTTTTTGTCTTTTCTAGGGGAGGTGTTTTCTGGAACATTTTTAGCCGTTTTTAGGTAGAAAATTTGAATTCAAAATATTTATTTTGAATAAAACATTTCTTTTAAATGTAGAAAATGTTTTGTAAAAGTTATAAAAATGTTTGTAACATTTTATAAAAAATGTGAGGTTGAATAAAAATTCCTTTGATCATAAAATGCATTAAGCATTTATTTATTCATACCTTTAAGTGATTTAATTTTTGAAATGAAAATTTACTACTAATTACTTGTTTATGTTTTAATTTTACATTGAGCGTTTTTACATTTTGTGATTATCAAAACGTAGAGAGGTCAAAAAATATTAATAACGTTTTTAGGCATTATTTCTATCAACAATCTCCCTCTTTTTTATGATTACAAAATCTATACTCATTAAATGTTAAATTATTTTTAAACAAATATTTAGTGAGTTTTATTTCTATTTCTCCCCCTTTTTGTAGAATCAAAAAGGCTTCACCGATGAAAACGCATAAAATCGATGGAAAAATTACTCCCATTTGATGTGTGCTCCCCCTCGTTCAAGGGCACTAAGGAATCGAGCTATGGTAACTTTGCTACAAAAACAAGTTAGAAGAACGACACCAATGTTTCTAACATATAGCAAAGAAAGGAAAAATATGAAAATATGTTGATAATGCTTAACAAGTGTCATGTTATTTGTGAAGCTAACAAACACAAGTATATATATATATATATATATCAACTAGACTCAACTTATAACGTTAGGAGTCATTTAACCAACTAATTAATTTAAAGACAAGCAAGTGCATATTTAAAAGCATAATACTAAATATCATTCATTAAACATAAAAATTATGCATAAAACATAATCATGCATACATAAAATTTTAAGTAATATGCTTGAAGCATATTACTACAACATACATAAAATTAAACTGCTAAGGTCCTAATATTCTTAGAATTCTATAGGACTTGCTTGCAAAAGATTTGGTTGACAATTATTTGAAACATTAGTAACTAAACATAGAGTATGTTTTGGAGAAAGTGATGGTGGCGATGGCGAATTGGGTGGTGGAGGTTGTGAGAGCATGTGTTATATGTAAGAAAACATGTATTAGAGTTCATCTCTCAATCCAAAGATAAGAGTATGGATGTGAATGCAACATGAGCTTCAAGAAGGTTCCAAGATATGGGATGACCAAAGATAGGTGGAAAGGGTGATGGATTATTAAATTGAACATCAAGTGGAGTAATTGGTGAAAGTGTGAGAGTGATGTCCAGTGATCCACTTTCTTGAAATAGAGGTGGTGGAGGAACTCTTGGAGGAGGAGATGTTAGTGAGTTCAAGTAACCATTGGTTAGTGGTGATGTAGAGGAGGTTGGTGATTTGGGTATGTAGTCAATAGAGGATGAAGAAATATCCTTAGTTGATGGTGTTTTTGAAGGTGAATTTGGAGCACTAAGGGATGGGAGTTGATGTTTGGGTGATAGGGTTTTAGTGTCATTATGAGTTAAATCCACAAACTATTATTTTGGTGGAATGATGTTGATTTTTGGTCTTTTGGAAGCTTTGGAAATAGAAGCTCTAGTGGATGTCATGGAGGTTTATGGTGGTTGATAATGGATGAAGAAGATGATGAAGTGGTGATAAACATTTGGAGGGAATTTATTGGAAGAAAATGGTTTGGAAATGTAATAGATTTGAATTAGTTTAAGGATTTCCAAAATATGTTTAAGTTTTCTGGGTAAGGATAGCAGAGGCTAGGTAAAAGAGAGTCAAAAAGCAGAAAGAAACAGTAAAAGAAATCAAATCAAAGGATATGTTGGTGAGTTCTGGGAAATAATAGTTGGGTCTAGGTGAAAGAAGGTCAAAAAGCAGAAAGAAATAGTAAAACCCGTGTATTAAATGGTCGGCCCCCTTATCTATGGTGCCGACCCCCGTATTGATAAGGGGGTCGCCTTTATGAATTAAGGGGGCCGACCATCTGAGACTTTTCAGACGGCCAAAAATTTTATTTTTGCTAAAATTTTGTAAGAAAAAGTTTTGTTTTGTGATCAATTTGCAGCAAGTCCTAAATTTTTTATAGTAATCAAGACTATAGCATTTAGCAAGCAAGATTATAAACATGCAAAGTCCTAATAACAATCAAGCCTAATTCACATAACATTTAGCAAGCAAGTATATATATGAATACGCATGCAATAAGGTAAATAGAAATCTTTAATGAAGAGCATATTAATTGAAGCATTAGCAAATAGTTGTAATGCTCAATTATGCTCCTAGATTTAATTAAGCAAGAGTAGTAGGTTTGTAAACCCATCAAGCGACAGACTAATGTTTAGTATTTTTAAACCTGTGTGTCCTTATGCGACTAATGTGGAACGACGATTTATTTCGACTCTAAGAAAAACATAGAAATAATCCAAGGCTCTCTTGATCTAATTTTGCTCAATCAAGGAGTGTCAAAAAAAAATATATATTGGCATTGTTTATTACGGCAACAAGTGCTGAGATCATTGATGCATGATGGAAAGATGTTTGTCAGTTATATCAAACCATTGTTTGAATGTATTATTTTCATGAATTCCTGTCGTGAGAGGATCTCTTGAGAAATACGACGGAGAACGCAAATAAATACATTTTATTAATTTGAGAAGTTTTAAGCCTTGCCAAAAACCGAGGTAACTAAAACGTAATGTTGTATTAAGATTCATCTTTTGAGAAATTTCACTATCTTTGATTTCTATGTTGACACACAACGAGGAATCCTAGTCTCAGAGTTAACAATAATTTTTTTTACAAAACTGTGCAGATGGGCGGTCCCCTTAAGTGCATGGCCGACCACCTTATCATTAACGGGGAACCGACCGTTAAGGCTAAGGGGGCCGCCCCATATGGACAAATTAATTTTCTGTAATTTTTTATTTTGACATTTTAGTTTGATTTGTGTTCTTTTTTCATTGTTCTTGTTCACTTTTAAGTACCTATCAATCATTTATAGGGATGAGACTACTTAATAAGAACTTAATCAATTTGTTCTATCATTCCTAGACCTAGACGTAAGAAATGATGTTTTAAAAACAACATATGTGGAACAAAAAATTACTTCGACTCTAAAAATAAAAACCTAAGAAGTAATCAAACGTTCCTTAATTTATTTTTGACTCAATCTAGAGTATCAAAAAATATTTTTAATTATAACATTTCGGAACACCTAGCTGATTTCTAGTCTTCGTCAAGTGTTTCAATCTAAATAGGTAGGAGTAAAGATTATTTCGATCTTAGATTAAAATTCTAGGAAATAATCCAAACACTCCTCTATTAACATATGACTTTGACTAGGACCGTCGAAAAATATACATTACGTAGTATATTTTGCCGACTAGTGAGTTCATTACGTGTGACTTAACAAAAGTGGGATGATGTTAATTTTGACTTAAAATGACAATTTAAAATGTTAAACCAAACGCCCTTTTATTTTACAATTTTTATTAAATGTATCAATATAAATATATATATTAATTATATGTCTTGATGACTTCTAACAGTTAGTTATGGGTGTATACAAAAAAAAAATAAAATGGTGCGATGGTCTTTTCGATCTAGACAAGATCTTAGAGGATGAACAAATCACCCCTTTAATTTTAATAAATTTTCACATATTGATTCGATAATCAATTATGTATTGGTCATGTTTGCACTTTGAAGATCAATACTGATTGTTTGTAGCATGTTTTTTGGCGTTAATCAACAATGTACAAGTTCTTGTTTGAACATTTTAGTTTAAAAAAAATTATCGGATATATTATATATATATATATATATATACTATTATATATATTTATAGATATATATATTTATATATATATATATATACTATATTTATTGAAATTTTTGATCCAATCAAAAAATTTAGTGATTCAATAAAATACTATACTACTTTTTTGAGATCTTTAAATTCTTATTACTACGGAAATCATTATAGTTATAGATATCCTTCACTTAAATCTTAACCTTTAGTTATTAAATAACTTTAATACTAGCACTTAGCTTTACAAGAATTTTATTTTGAACCTTTTATTTTTAGTCTTTCAATTTTTAACTTTACATTTACAATTTTTTTAACATTAGTCATTTAGTTTTCAATCATTTTCATCGTGAGTTATCATTTCAAAGTTTTTTTATATTAATCGTTAATTAAGTTCAAGTACTTTAACTTTACAACAACGATTTCACCAACATAACAATCCAAACACACCATACTTAATCTACTTAAGATCCTTAATTTCATTCCACACATCAAATCATAATGGAATCTTTGAATTCGAATTCATAAGAGATGAGGATTAATCAGTTGCAAACAAATTGTTTAAAAAAGGTGGGGCGGGGGGGACAAAGAAAGCGGAAAGTTGCATGCCATATTTTCAACTACTTCATTCACTTCTCCAGGTTCTTTCATACAATGAATTAAAAATCGAGGGAGGATTCGAACGGGCATTTGCGACACTCTTTGATCAATATGTTCAGACTTTCACAGGCTCAATGTTACTAAACTTGGATCAACTAGAAAAGCAACTTGACAAAGAAGAATTTTAAGAAACTGGATCCATGGATGCTTTTAGAGTACTCAAGACACAGTTTTAGCTTGTTTCATCAATGTTTACGGATTATATTTTGATGTATGATGATATGATCTATGATACGCAAGTACTTTCTAGCATCACATCAAACCGTAGGTTTGACAATTCAAGTTACAATTGATCCAACACATGGAATCGGTCGTAAGACTCGCCCCATTGAATTACCAACGCGAAGCTCATCATAAACGTGAGTATGACTCACGCTGAATGAAAGACAGATGCAGTCAAAACAAGGAAAGGTTGATTCGAGTAAAGCATTGGATGCTAGTTTAGTTGTTATAGAATGTAGTGGGACAAAGTCAGACAAGCAGGAATACAAAGACAGCTGATCAGGGCATGGTATTGATGCAACTTGAGCAAATATCAGACTTGTATCTAATGAAGAGCCAAGAGCTGAGGTACAATTGACCGCTGAACATAATGTACATGCTAATGAACAACAACATATTGTGCAATCTAAACCCATTTATGACACATATATGTTGGAAAAGGTTGATAGCAATACCACTCCTGATTTACAAACTATGTGTAATCAGGGGAGGAGATGATGTCCAGAATGCTGAAAAAATGTCAAAGTACCAAGTCCTTTACTTATCATTAACTCAACTACACTAGTGAAAAATCATACAATCTCTCAAGTCTAAAAATATTCTCTCAAAAAGACCGTTGCCCAATTTCAAAAAGATTTTTCAAGAATGGAATCACATTGTGTTAATCTGGAAATTAAATATCAAAATCAAGCTTTAAAATTCAGGCAACATGGTCAAATTTTGAATGAAACAAGTAATAAAGCCAAGATTAAAAAGGAAATTGAGGTACTTGAAACAATCAAACTTAGGATAATTGGAACATAGTGTGGCTAAATTACTTGTAGAGAATGAGAAGTTGCATAAGGAAAATGAGCATTTGAAACAGACTTACAAAGATCTTTATGATTCTATCAAAAAGACACGAGTTCAGACAAAAGACCATAATGACTCACTGATTGCTCAAATAAATAGTAAGACTGTTGAAAATGCTGATTTAATGGCTTCAGGGGGGGGGGGAATCAGGACAATGGTTTTGCGAATGTAGCATTGAATAATGAATTACGAAAGTTAAAAGGAATAGCGTGGTATAAGTTTTGAAAAACCATCAATCTCGGGAAACCGGTTTTTACAACCACCCAGAAACCAATACGTTATTAGAAAACCGAAATGCTTTTTTAAATATGATTGAACATAACTTTTCAAAAACACGGTTTGCCTCGCAAGTTGATGTGAATTCACGTTTTGTCACAAGCTAATCCTCCTTAATTATTTTACTAATAGTGGAGAGTCCTATGTATTGCAAAACCATCATTACGTGATTTGCACCTGGATCATCTTGGTATAGTAAAAAAGAAATAGTATGGTTCAATGATATGGCTCATAATCATTATCTAGAGGAATCTAGGAAAAAGACACAAGAAATAAATAGAAATTCAAAATCTAGTGTGATGCATACTACTAGTATACAAAACACTACTAATGGTAGCAAAACCAAAACTAGGTGGCTACCAATCTATCATCTAGGGGTTTGTCTATACCTAGAGTTGTTGCGGATGTCAAAATGGTGTTCCACTAGAATGCTCCTCTAGGAATTCTAGTTACGTTTAGAGCCAAACACTTTGTTTACTCGATTTGTCAGAAATATGTCTTTAATGCAAATCATGATGATTGTATAACAAAATTCCTAAAAGAGGTTAATTCTCGTAGTAAGGTTCAATCCCTTAAGTCTAGAAACAACATCAAACCCGTAGAAAAGATACCTAATATAAACAAAACTGAAAGATGGATCTCTAAAGGATATAGGCTTTCTCCCAATAAGTCTTCCGTTGTGCATGAGAAACCAAACACTCCTAGATCTTCTCTTACGATTGGAAAATTCGACGTGTAGAATTTTAAAGACTGCTAGTCATTAGGTGGATACCTCAGGAAGATGATTCACCGATAGCCATAACAAGGTTTGACTAGTGAACCCCCAAATTGGTTCAAATAATGATATCGCTAAACCATATAATTGCGGATCAAAACTCTTAATGTCAGTGCAGGTACTCTTATTTCAAGTGCAAGGTACATCTTTTAATCCTAAAAAGGAAAGACTCAGAGTTTGGTTGCTAAAAAGACTGATATATCAGAAACCAGGGGTTCAAGGAATTTAAAATTTGTTGACCATGAGTAACTAGCGTCTGATGGCAAACACTTCTGGCCCCGCTCCTCAAAGAAAAGAAAGGTGTACGCTTTAGTGCACTTTATCTTAAAAAAAGAGAAGACTCCATCTTCTTGTTTTTGACCATTCTCATCAACAATTTTCATATTTTCCCATGCTCGTTTAGTCATCAAGTGGATCAACGTACATTAGCTTGTATTTTAATTCACCAGATCAATCAAAAATGGCAATCACATATGCAATTTTTGAAAGGGAGAATAATGAATAAAATGTGATCAATACAATTTCTACTTGGTTCTTCAATGAGTTATCAAATCGGTCAAAATGGCTTCTGAACAATTCAGTTCAGGACCCGGGCCTCAACTAATGACTCCTGGAACAATCAATTCAGGACTCGTGCAAAATATTCCATCTCCAACACCCGTTGTCCCACCAACAAGAATGTTAGGATTCATTCGTTAAATACTTATGTTTAATGGAGTACTTCAAACCTCCACCAAATGTTGATCATCCAGTTCTTGAAGTTCCTACTCCAGTTCCTGCTGCTTCAACTAGTTCACCTTCCTCAACAACCGTTGATCAAGATGCACCATCGAAAAGTACCTTTACATACCACTTTTTGAACAAAAAATCTTTAGTTATTCCATACAGGTGTTGAAGATGATCCTTAGAGTGCATAATGGTAGAATCAATATTAATAGGCTGAGTTACGGATGCTGACACTACACTAATGAGTTGAGGGTTGACTCTTTCTTCACCAGTGGTCCCTAAATAAATTTGGCCACTGGTTGCTTGCGGATCCTCTTTATGCAGTTCAGCAACCACGATGGTAGTCACAGAAGGTCAGTTTGGGTTGCTGGAGTCCGTAGCTAGTGAGGAATTCTTCAGTTTATGGCCTTTTGATGCTTTAGTGGCCTATTTTCTGAGAGGCCCACTAGAAGTTGCATCCTTGTTGGTATTACAGCGGGGCTTTCTCTTGACTTTACTCTTTTTACGACCAGACTTAGCTCTAGGCGATGAGCAGTAAGGGGCCACAACTTCATCTTAAGAGTGGTAATGGGAGTTGGTTCATCATTAGGCATCTCTGCATCGCAGATAACCCTTATGTGAGGTGTGAATGGAGGTCCTTCAGGGGCTTCTTTCTTCAGTGTGAAGTTGTCACAACTAAAGGTTTAGGTTTCAATGACGTTTGAGTCGTTTGTAGGATATGCCTCTACAATTTTCAATTCCATGGTCAATGAGATGAACCTGGAGTAGTTAACCACATGCTATCTTGTTTTCATTTCTACATATTTGAAAAAAAAATCATCATAAATGAGTTTTCTAAAATCAAAGTCCTAACCCATTTACAATCCCATACACGAGCATCTTGTTAGGTCTTGAATTTAGGATCAATAAGCAATAGAGTGTGTGTTTAGGTGTTGTGTATGTGTTTATTCTAGAAAGAGAAAGATGGAAAGTAGAGAGGGAAAGAGGGAGGAGGAGGATTAGAGAAAAGATAAGAATGAGATTAGAAGACACTTAGGAGACACACCTCACAAATGAGGTGGTGGTGGGATATTTATACCCAATTACAAGGGAGAGCAATGAGCTCTTGTTTCTTAGCTTTTAGCTATTTGTCGGGTCTCATGACTTTATTTAAGTCACCAGCCTATCACCTAACCTATTATTACAAGACATTTATCTCAATAAGATCGTCACTTTTATCATTCCTAACAATCTTCCCCCAAGGGACGATCATTGAGATCTCTCTTTGATTGCATTAATGATCATCATTTTCTTATTCGTAACAATCTCCCCCTAAAGGATGATCATTGAGATCTCTCTTGTGACTTTGATCTTTGAACTTTAATGCTTATTTGTCTTGAGTCTTGTTATGTAATAGTGATCTTGTTCCAATCATGCTCTAGAGATCTTTACCTTAATCTTTCCATTTTCCTTTTTGACTTTGCCTCTAAGATCTTTTCATACCATCATTCTTTACCGTGAATCCATCTTGATTTATCTTTTGAAGCTTCTAACCAACATACTCATAATTTCTTGACAACTTACAATCTTCCTCATGTAGAACTTTTGTCATGATTAACAACTTGATGATTTGAGTAAGTTCTTTGATTTATCAGAGTTACGGAAGTGTATCTTTGAACTTTCAGTATGAGACATAAAGGAATGAATATGACAATGTTCTTGCTTCTGAAAGGTAGAGATGTTGTTGATGTTGTTGCACATAAATGTATCTTCCCCCCCAAATAAACAACCATTCGTATGCACATACTTCACACAAACAACTCGTAGAAGAAAGAAACTGTAACCTCCAAGTCAATTAAGTCCCGGATGTTCACATTTCTTCCCCCTAGTTGTTGCACTATGTTGTATACACCAAAGTCAATTAAGTCTCGGATGTACACATTTCTTCCCCTTAATTATTGCGCTCTATCAAAATATTCAGCTAGAACCAGGGTTCTAAATAGCGGCGCCGCGCGAGGCGTGGCCTCCACGTTACGAAACAGGCCAAGGCGTCATCTTGAGGCGTGGCGTGCAATAAGGCGCCATATTTCTTCCCCTATACTTGTTTTACCGGTGTAAAACGAGAGTGTGGAGTAACAAAAACTTGATTCTTTCCTTTTAAAGTACTTGTCTTAAAACTCTTTTGAGAAGTAGACGCTTCAAAAGTTTGAGATTCCTTAATTGGTCTCCACACTTGTTTTACCGGTGTAAAACAAGAGTGTGATGTTTCAAAAGATTGATTCTTTGCATTTAAAGCTCTTGTCTTAAAACCCTTTTGAGGAAAAAATGTTTCAAACTTTGAGATTTATTAGAAAACTTCTTATCTTTTTGTAAAGAATAGGTTGTAAAATGAGAAAGCCTTCTTGAAAACGGTTTTGAGGATTCACCCGTGTGAACCTTTTCCGAAACACTTTCTTCAGGTTTTGAAGATTTTGAAACATTGGTGTTCCATTTTTTCTGATTAAGAGAATAAAATGTTACTTTTAAATCATTATACGAAGTTCTCAACTCATGATATTCTTTTTGACAAGAACGAATATCTTGTGATGCCAATTTTGATTCTAAAGACGCAATTTGTTTCAAAAGCTGATCTCTTTCATTGTTAAGTAACGATGGTTTTTCCAAAATTGAAGAATTATCAAGCGTTGTTTCCACACGCTTCCCTTTCAGATTTTCAAGTTGAGTCCTTAAATGATTAATTTCTTTCAAAAATCAATCTTTTTCGGCTTTAGAATCATCAACCTTACGAGTCAATTGTCGTTCTAGAACAACTTTTGTTTTTTCAAGTTTTTCAAAATACGCCTCAAATTTAGCTGTTCTGTTCGACAATTCAAGCTTAACATCATCAAAATCTTTTGTTTGTTGAGTTAAAACCTTTTCAAGCTTGACAAACTTTGTTTGAAACTCACATTTTGCATTATCACAAATATTCTCCCCCGATTCCTTTTTAAGTTCAGAAATATGACAATCAACATTCGATCTTGAAAAGGAATCAAATTGATTCTTTTTGAAAAATTCAATCTTTCCCAAAATGTTATTGAACTTTGTTTCAGCAAATTCAAACAATTGAGACTTCAGATTTTCTGCCTCGTCTTTGTCTTTGTAGATCTATTATGAAGATATATTGTCAAGATAAGTACTCCTAAAGTATTATCTTGTCATACCATCTTACAAGCAAGGTTTTCCACATCCACATGAACCAAGCTTCTTAATCTCAAGCTCTTTCTATCCTCCTCGCTCTCAGGCTTTCTATTATTCCTCGTTATGAAGTGTTCTCTCAGTACCTTAGGTGATGTTGACTCGACTGTGTAAATGCTAAATGTTGCTGGTAAGCCCTAGAGTTCTAGAGCGGTACGCACATCTCACAATCTTTGAAGTCCTCTTGTAATACCATATGATTCATGTTGCGTTTAATATCATATCTAGATATAGAGAATGTGGAAGGGTGTTAGTTTATTGGTGAATGGTTCTTTCTCATAGAACCCGGTGTTTTACTTAGAACAGGATTAAAGGTAAGTTAAAAGTTGTGAGCTTCCCGCCTGTTAAAAGGAGTAATGGTTGTTAGTGGAGTCAAACTCTCAAGTAGGTGACTCGAGGAGTACGAGTAAGGAAAGGAAGGTATACTTGTTGCCGAACCACTATAAAAAGACAACGTTGCTTATATCCTTGCATTCCTCATAGTATTATTTATATTCACTGCTTAAGCATGTGAGTGCGTTAATTTATAATCATGAATACATCACATAGTCTAAACATCTTAGTTGCAGAAAAGTTAAGGGTTAGTACGTTTTAAGCTTTGTGTTTAGACTATTGCTCAATGTATCCTTGATTTGATTTGAATACGCCCATGTGTTTAGGTACTTGTTGTTTTATTGTGACCACTAAATCTATTTCACATTAAATCAATCATTGATGGACAATTAGATATAAAAGATTTTAAATTTTATAAACAAAATTTTTGATACAAGAAAATTTTAAGGGAAAATGCATTCACCCCCCCCCCCCCTCTACGTTTTCCACAATTGGTACCAGAGCAGGTTACCGAAGATTTTTCAAAGACACGAAATTATTTGGAATATTCCTCCCTATTGAAGCTAAGGTAAGAAGATCAAATGGAAATGTCAATTTTTTTCTTGGATACTCGGAAATCATGGCCCACTAGCCGGTTCATTCCGGTGCTATTGGTAAACAACTCCGGCTCTGGTATAACACTATAAACACCGGCTATCTGATATTTTTTTCTGTTTTCAAATGGGCCAATAATTTTTTTTTGTTTGGGCCTCTAGATAAAATGGTGCTTATGGGATTTAGATGAATAAATATTGTGGGCTAAAATTTTAGGACTTTAAACAAATTTTTAATATGAGTAAATAATCGTTTTCCTTTTGTTGTAAAATCTAGTTAGATAAAATCTTTTCTTGTGATGTTTTGCTATATGGTGTGTATTTATGTGATTTTAATTATAGAGAATTTTATATGTATAAAACTTTGAAATATATGTATTTTTTCCGGATATAGCATACTTTCGCGATTTATTCACCAAATTTCCCCATCTCATTAAAAATTCATGCTCCGTCACAAAACTTTGGAGTATAAAAATTATTTATTCAAAATTCAAAAAAACCTCTTCACTCTTCACCATACCAACCTCAAAGGTTAACCCTCCAATTTAAAACTCAATTCATCACTCTTTCTCTCTTCAACTCATCCTTCCATTTTAAATTTTACTATCATTCCTCCACTCTCTCAAAAAAAACTTCAACCGTTTTTTTATCATGGAAGCTTTTTGGCAATTCTAAAGCCCTCATGTTTACTCATGTCTCGCTCGTAATTACGCGCGTATCCGATATTGATGGCTTCGTATCGACGGACGTGTTCTTCATCTTAGCAATCTATCTTACTATTGTTTTTCCTATCTTGTGTATTGCGTTGTACATTGAATCCTTATATATATAATGATCTATTTTTAAGCTCGTTTCTGCCTACAACTCTCGTCTCTTGTATCATTATTTTTCTCGTACTCAATCGGTAAATTAGATGCTTAAAACCAATATAGACATATCTCATAAAAGGGTCTCATATACACACAATTATATTTTTAATTTTTTTTTCTCAAAGTATTTTCAAGTCTGTCCTCAGCCGGCGCCCTTAAAGGATAAAGCCGGTGCCATTATATGAACAGCACCGGCAAGCACCGGCCAACTGACTGAACAAAACGTCTTGTTCTTCTTTTTATCAACTCAAACGCTTGTGTCCAAACATTTACACATCTCGCCCCTAGAACAAAAACCTACCTTGTGAAGCGATTTTGAAGGTCCTAGCAAAACTCTAAATCTCTCTTCATCTAAACCTTAACAATCCATTGTAAGTCTTAATTACTTATATAATCTTCACAATAATTAGTACTTTGATAAATATTTCCTTTACTTCTAATTTTCCTCCTTTCGCGCCTCTTCAAATCGATTGTTTGAATTGGGATTAATTTAAAATTGTTACTAAATCCATGTTTATATTAGAAGGGAATCTGATCCATGCATGTTAACCTTAACCCAATTATGTCAAAAATGTTATCCCTTTTGAGAACAATGATCTTCAGAAACTTAACTTAAAATTTAAATATAGGTGCATCATGCCAAGCTCACGAGATGTTGATCATCACGACACCGCACACTACATCCCTATGTATTATCGTTTAGTGGCTTTATAGGAGTCCATGGAAAGGGAAATTTACATATTCCTTGTGAATCGCCTTTTTCATGAAGGTAGAGTTTACTTCTCGAATTTTTACGAAAGCAATCAATTCTTCACGCCACTTTCGCGGCTATTGGTTTTGATTGTCTTCTTGACATTAATGAACAAATTTGCCCTATATTCGTCTTACAATTTTACAAAAGTGTTTGGCTCATTCAAAACTTAAATGGAACTCTTTGCATTGGTTTTTTCATAGACAATGTAAAAACCGTCCTCACCCTCGAGAACTTTGCCCGAATTCTTAGGATTCCTTGTGAAGGAGTTGTGCCCTTATACTTTTCAGAATGGTCTATCTATTCTCTCCAAAAAAGTTGTGTTCCTCTCCTAATCTTTATCCTCCTCCTTGCGTGGATCCATCATTACGTTCGTGATGCCTTGTTTCATCTAAGCAACCGAGCCAAAAAACTCGCACCATCAAAAGTTGATAGAGTAACTTCTCGAACCTTTTAAAATGATCAACGTCCGAGCTTAGGGAAACTTCAAAAAAAATAGGTGATTATCCTTTGTCGAATAATTGCAATATAGCCTTTTACCGGTCATAAGGATCATCCCAACGTCTCTCCTATGTTACATGCTCTATTGTCTAGCAATGGCAAACCTTTCATCTTGCCTTTTTTTTAGCTAATCGAATGGTAAGTGTGGACTCCCAAAGATCACAAATGACTCTTCCCTATGACATGACTTCACAAGTCTCTTTAAGCATGTCAATCAACACCCTTATCCATTGCCGGTGAATCTCTATCTTTTGTCATGTGATGATTCCCCTCTCAAGCAAAAGAATATATCGTTTCAAAAATAAAGGTATGAGACCACGTCTTCCAACTCCAACTCCTTCTAACTCTTTCAGATCTTCCCAATCACCTCCAAATCAAGGAACTAGTGCAAACACCAAGTATGTGATCCCTTGGCAATAAAACCCCCCCCTACATTTTCCATGATCTCCCCATTGCCTACATGAACCAACTCCCGCCAATTGAAGGAGGAGAATCCCCAGAATTCAAGCAAACCAAAGGATTGTTCAAGTGCCTCTTCCATTACCTTTGCAAGAAGAAGTGAAGTATGCTACACGGGAAAAACTATTTATGTGTCATGGTATGTAGGACAATTGGATATTATGGTATTTTGGTTCTTGCCCCCCCTCTATGGTATGGGAATCATTTGGTTTTTAAACATTATGACTTATGCATCACTTTGCTTATATAATAGGATTGTCTTTCTTGTGTGCTCTAGAATCATAGCCTAGGAAATTATTTATGCAAAAATTTCTCTTCCTTAGTAGGAGCGTTTGTCATAGTCATTTTCCGTAGGATATACGTCTAGAAACAAAACTATAGAAACCTAAAAATATCTAAAAAGTAAGCACCAATGGTAGGAGTATCAAAAATCTTTAGAGGCCTCATTACCAAAAATCCAATTGGTTTAAAATTGATTGCTGTCAGGATGGGTCAGTGCTGTTTTGCAGCAAGCACGGTGCATTGACCAATCGGCAACGTCCAGCAGGTTTACAGAAGGTTTTTCCAAAAATTAAGGTCATCTCTTTCTCAACTAATCCTATAAATATATTTATTATACTTGCCTCATTACTACCAGGTAGTTGGCTTTGCCTTGTTTGACTTAAAATGGCTATATAATGATTGTGTTTAGTGAAAAAGTAGTGGTTTGGGCATTAAATGTTTGCATGAATTTTCACGCTATAAAATTAGGCATAAACCCTCATATCTCTCACACCGTAAACCAGCAACAACCTGAAATGGATTCACCAGTAATAGTACTCTTTACTCTCAAAAAAAACATGGCTTCAGAGCTTGCTCCTCAAACCAAAATCCCACCAAGAAAAATTGGCCAAAATCGGATACTATTGATCTTACACCTCAAAATGAAACCTCACACACAACCATCACAACTCACCCCATTTTAACAATTGGACACCACACTAGCCTCACTATACCTCCATTAACTTAAATCAAGTACACCATGGTAGAACCTTTACATCTCCTTTAGCTCTTTAGAGCTCTCCATTTTTCTTTACTCCTTCCAATCACACCCCTTTGAACTCATCCCATACGCTCTAACATCCACTAATAATGCACCACCAAGATCGACAAATCCATTTCCTCAATCCATTGTTCAAGACCTGCCACAAACACTTCAACAAAATTCACCCATTGAACCCACTCTTCCTTCTCACAACCTACCCAATCTATCTATGGAAAGGGAAAATATTGAACAAGAAATCCGAAATCTCCAAACCTTCCATCAAAATGTTCAAGAAGCAATCCAAAATGCACAATATGTGCCAAGTTAACTCATTCCTCCTACCTCCATTACTCATGTTCAATTGCCTCCCCCTTTCTACCCTATCTTCCAACCTCTACCCAAACACCACTTTTCGGTTCACCATTCATCCTCAAGCATTTTTTTGACCCCTTATCAAGCTTCAAGCTTGAAAACTCCTAAGCCACAAAGATCTACTTGTCCTCATTGTCATCGACAAAACCGAATCCATCATTAACAATTTCTTAAACCGAAACCAAGGTTTATGATCAATCATGTCTAGCAGCCGAATAAATGATATTTCTACCATTTTTTCCAGACAAAACACTAAGTTCTATTAGCATTAAGGTTTAGAAAACTTAGGCATTACCAATCATGACTTTAGTTTTAGTTGACATCAAGTCAATTTTGTTTACCTCATGAAATTGTAATGTTTATGTTCAAGTCTTAGATTATTGTCTTTCGATGATGAAATGTGATGTTTTACGATTGTGTTATCCTTGCTTATATTCCCTCTTATCTCCTAATTCCTGAATATGTGTTTGATAAAAATTTTCAATGAGCTTGCTTCCCGCCAAATTTGTTTGTCTATGCTGTCTTCCTACAAGTCAGTCGGTGCTGTTTGATAACAAACCGGTGCCCTTCTAGAACAGCACCGACAGAGCTGAATCTTCCCAGATTGATTAAAACTCACTCATTTTGTAAATAAATCTCATATCCATTTATTAATAGACATCTTAAGTGCAGGTATTAGCAAGAGGATGCACTCTTTAAAGGGAGCATTATATTTGACTTTTAAAAGTCAACTTATTTCCGACATCTAATCATTTTATTCTTCTTTCTTTTTAATTTATTTTTAAAATTTTTCTTTTTTTTCCTGTCCCCTACCCCGATTTTCTAGGATAAATATGTTATGCATAACCTTGTACTTGTCCTTGTAGCCTATTTCTATACTCTTGACAAAGTCTCTACTAGGAGTGCCATCTCGTCAAGGAGGAGCACGCCTATTGGTTCCCTTGATCCATTTATATCTTCTTTTCTTATTTATTCATTCTCTATCATAATCTTTTATGGTTTGTTTTTCTTCGAACCTAGTTTTCTTCGCGCTCTTTTTGTTTCGACAATAAAGGGGGAGAAGGAAGTAAAAAAATCAAATTTAGAACTTTTTGTTTCTTGTGTTTTTACTTTATATGCTTATGTTTTATCATCAACAAAAAAGGGGAGATTTTTAATACAAGCAATACTGTATAAACAAAATTATTTATATTTTACGATCTTCTTTTTGTTTTATCGAAGACAAAACATAACCTATAAAGTAAAAAACAAAATGTTATTGTTCTAAGCCATTAGTTTTTCTAATCTCTCTAACAACTAATCTCTAATTATTTCTTTGGCATTTCTACTCCATAACATATATTAATTATCATATCAACAAGTCTTTCTAATATACTTCTTGTAAATAATCTTTTTCTCCAAAGTTATTTTCACAACAAACTCTTTTAAAAAAAATCACAACTCTACTAGTCTTTTTCACATAAAGACCATATTCACATAAACATTTCTTTAAGTTATTTCTTTCAAAAAAGGTCTTCTTCAAGATTATACATTACTTATGTTTAATCACTTTAAACTATCAAAGTTCATACTTATTTATCAAAAATGAAAAAGGCTTTATTCAGTTACTGTATGCCGGTGCTCTTAGTTTTGCAAGCCGGTGCCCTCTGTCAACAGCACCGGAAGAACCGGCCTACAATAAACTTGTTGGCTATAAATACCAACTCATTTCTCTTGATTCTATATACTTAGAAATACAATTCTCTCTCATTAGATTATCAATGGGTTTAACGGATCTTCTTTTCTCTTATATTACTTTGTCTTTGTAGATCTATTATGAAGATATATTGTCAAGATAAGTACTCCTAAAGTATTATCTTGTCATACCATCTTACAAGCAAGGTTTCCACATCCACATGAACCAAGCTTCTTAATCTCAATGCTTTTTTTCTTAATCATTCCTTATTATCTTTCTATGAAGTGTAAAGTACTTAGGTGATGATGATGTAATGTCAAATGTTTAGTACATAGTAGAGGACATAACATC
The DNA here is from genome assembly GCA_026074375.1 of Tanacetum coccineum. NCBI lineage: Eukaryota > Viridiplantae > Streptophyta > Magnoliopsida > Asterales > Asteraceae > Tanacetum > Tanacetum coccineum. The sequence continues at coordinate 8,136 of BQNB010088811.1, read as the reverse complement.
TTTGAAGTTTTGTAAACCATTTGTTGGTTTATCACATCTAGAGTAGGAATTGGTGGAAGGGAGTTAGTTTAAAATTGGTGTATTGGTTCTTTCTAATAGGAACCAGTGTTGCAATTAGCCCCGGATAAAGGGTAAGTAAATGTTGTGAGGCTTCTCCGCCAGTTAAAGGAGTAATGGTGATTAGTGAATTCAAACTCTCGAGTAGGTGACTCGGGGAGTGGAGTAGGGCAAGGAAGGTGTCCTTTGTAGGCCGTAACATTTAAAAGAACGTGCCTTATATCTTTTGCATCCTCACTAGTATTATTTATTGGCTAGTGATAAGCATGTGGTGCGTTATTTTTTATCATGAATACATCACATATCTAAAACATCTTGTTGCGGTTATGTCATGGGCTGTGTAAGGTTTAAGGCTGTGGGGTGTGTATATGCTAGGAAACTCTCTTGTTTCATTGGTATTACCATGACTTGTGGCAATAACCCGTCCCCCAACTGCTCCAGTGTTTACGGTACTTTTTTGTTTTATTGTGACCACTAATATATTTCACATTAAATCAATTCATTGATCGGACAATTAGTTATACAAAGATTTCCGTATCACTCTTGAATGTTCCGGCAATGTCACTAAGACATGCAATGTCACATAGACATACAAGCGACTCTTGTATTTTTTGTATCATTGATGTTTAATACAAATGTACTTTTGTGTCTTATGTGAGATTTATTATTTGATCTCATTTGGCTCTAGACTCAATAAGTGCTTTTTGGTTTTAGTGATCGATGGCCTGAGCAGACTTCCACCTTTTCAATATCAAGAATCTCAGAGTGAGATGTCAATAGATTATGCGTTTAATCTCCATAAAAATGAAACAAGAATTCTTTTGAGAGATTCTTGAGTGGCTGGGAAGGGTTGTGCATTGCATCACTGGGTCCATGATGTCTTTCTTCAATACCAAATATCATCTTTGTGATATTTGATAGATTATGTATTGACCCGGTTTCTGCCTAATGTTTGTGGAGGGCTTCTTTCTTTTCACCCTTTGCACATCATTTCTTTTTCATTCTTTAACCCCTTCAATGTCCACCAAGACGTCATTACTATCATCATGTTGTGATTGTTCCAATGATAGCTCATGCCTTAGTTGACATTATTCCTATTCACATTCAACTCCATCATACCTAAGGACTTCTATTCTATCTATGGAATGTCCCTGGGTAGATCCCTCCGGTTCTGGTTGGATCATGGGATAATACCTAACCTTACCACCTTATTTCTTCTTTGATCATCGTGAGGTAGTTGGTTGTTGGGTATTAAGATCAGAACCATAAAACCTTTTGAAAATCAATCAAAGTGTTTGATATAAATCAAAACATTTAACACTTTGAAAGTTTCATTTTTTAGAAATACTCCCCCTACACATGTGCATTGATATTCAAAATTCTTTTGCACAAGGAGGAAAGAGTTGATTGCACATTGAGTCTTTTAGATCACTTTGTTATTCCACACACTTAAGCATTTATCTTTCTTGATCACATTTTAATCCAATTTTCTCCCCCTTAAAAATAGCATACCATATGATATTTTTGATATCAATGGATTAAAATAGCTATATGAGATTTTGAAAACACATGGGAGAAAACGGATATAGCATGATTATGATTTGGAACCTTTCTGAATGTTCTAAACAAATTTGAAAAACTAGTTGTGTCAAAGTATGTCGATATCTAAAACGAATGGTCAGTAGATTGCTCACTCCTCATCCTGTTAAATTTAGGAAACGGTCGTAACTGGACACAATCTTCACCATTTGCACGCTTATTGATATAAACACACTTGACAACAACTATTTTTTATATCGATTATTATTCATTTGTTCAAAACATTTTCCTTTATACTCCCCTCAAAATAAGTTATAAATTAAATGGATTGAAGGAGAAAGGAGTGTTGGAAAACACTATTTGAAAGATTTGAAAAATTCTTTTGAATTACTCTTGAAATTTTGGTGTTCAAACGTTTGTATATCCATTTTACTTGAGTCATCAAGATTTGGAAATATCTTAAATGACAATTGCTCAAGTCCGAGAAGTTGTAAGTTTCACGTTGTGAGGATAAATTGTCAAAATTATACACTTTTCATTTATTTGAAAATTGAGGTCCTAAGCATGACATTACTTAGGAAAATCGTATGTCTCGAGCACCACCTTTTGGAAAAGTTTTTGATTAAAAAAAATTGCTCGGGACAAAGAAGATTTTCTCTTCTTTATTTTTTTTGAAGATAAAGTGCACTAAAAACATTACACTTTTCTTATTATTTGAAAAACCGGGTTGTTTATATGACAATGTTAAAATAAGCCATTTTGATGAGCAATCTTTTGAAAGATTTTTGAAAAACTTTTCGAATGATTTTGAAAATTCTCCTTTTGAAAAAAATTTAAAATTAATTTTGCTCAAAACAAGAAGATTTCTCTTCGTTTGAAGGTAAAGCACACTGAAACGTACATTTTCCATTTATTTGAAGGCCGGGTTGTAATCTGACATTTGATTACAAACCATTCATATCGAATTTAGACAACAACCTTAGGAACCCATTTAACCATGGTGCTAACGGGTCTGCCAAGTTTTGAAAACCAATTTAAAGTTGTTTCAATTCGATGTAAAGATGTTGAGTTCTACGAGGCTTGAAACGGTGTTTCATTTGAAAACAACTCTCGTAGAACCAATAGAGATTTAAAATTCCTTTTGATTTTCCATTGATTATTGAAATCGGTGTTTCATGTAGAGTTTTAAATCTTGTTGACGAAGAAGATTTCCATTTGTTATTGTCATTTGATGAAACATTCCAAAAATTTGTTTTTGCATCGTTTGAAAATCTTCCTTTCTTGTTGATGGTCGAAGCAGAGTCATTCTTGTTTTGCATCGAAAGCATTTTTGATTTGGAATATTTGAAAGATTTCGAATGAATTTGCTTTGGTCTCTACACTTGTTTTAGTGGAGTTACAAAAACTTGATTCTTTCCTTTTAAAGTACTTGTCTTAAAACTCTTTTGAGAAATGGATGCTTCAAAAGTTTTGAGATTCCTTATCTTGGCCTACACAACTTGTTTTACGGTGTTAAATAGAGTTGATGTTTCAAAATGTTGATTCTTTGCATTGAAAGTTTTGTCCTTAAAAACCTTTTGAGGAGGAATAAACATGTTTCAGAACTTTGAAGATTTCTTAGATAAACTTACTTCTTTTTGTAAATTATTGGTTGTAAACAGAGAAACCCTTCTTAAAGACGTTTTTGAGGATTCACCCGTGTTGCTTGTGAATGTGTGATCTTGTTATTTCTTAAACTTTCCCACATTTAATATGGGGAGGGTTTGTGGGGTTATATTTTTCTGTTTCGTGTGTTCTTTGTGGTTTTGAAACTTGGATTGTCTTTTTATTCCCCCTATTAAAAGTCTTGGCTCTTTTCCAAAGATTTAGTTTGGGGAAGTTTTTGAGGTTTTTGGTTTTTGGAATTTATATATTGAGTTCCGGGTATCGCAAATTACTTAGTTTGGGGTCATTTTGTTCTGATTATGTGAGATATCACATATCTTTATTTTATCTTTTATGGCCTTAAATGATCAATTGTGCATAATTGATGCTGGTTGTTGGTGGTATTTGTTGTCTATGAATGTGTAGGTTCGGGATAGTGAAGAAAAAATACACAAGTAAACGGTTCTAATACCGGGGCATACAAAAGGTCTCTGGTTCAGTTTGTGTGAATTAGTGCCCCCGGTATGATGTGCGATCTAAGGGTATTCTGAGGATAGCATGGGATTATGGGGGGGGATTCATAATTTTGGTGGTTTGAAGATTTTGTAAATTTTTTGAAAGAAAAGGAGTAATAGTTTGGGGGGTTTTAATTTTTAGCGGATAAGTTTTTGAAAGTTTAAAGTCTTGAAAAGAAACGAGTAAGAGCGAGGAGAAGGTAGTGGTAGTCGTTTTACGGGTTTTAAAGGGTGGAAGGGGTGGTGTTGAATGTTAGTTAGGGGGCAGCGGTGAAGGGTCGTAAAGGGCTGATACTATGACGCTTTGTCCTGTTGCCCATTTTCTTTCATACTGGGCCCCCCCCCATTACATTACCTTTTTTTTTAAAACCGTTAGCCCAAGGTCTTCTCCTTTTTAAAATCTGGGGGTTCAATAAACAAAATCGTATTATTAAAGAAAAAAAAAGGGGCCTCCCTTCCGAAGAGAAATGGGCTGTTAACTATTCACCTTCGTACCAATTTACCCAACGTCCATTTTTACTTGATTAAAAGGGAATTAACCCAGGGAATTAACCCTTCTAGATGCAATCCACTGTGGCTAAACATATGCTTAGTACAAAGTGCCTATTCAGCAAAGCAAAACGTCACTAAAGCCTCTCATTGGCCAAGTCATCATCAAGAATGACACGCGGATATCCAAAGAAACACACCCAAAAGGGGAATATTGCACTGAAATCAATGCAAAAGAAGCACACCACTCCAAAGATACGGGATTGCCACGCTGGCAATCCGTGTGCCTCAATTTTGATCCAAGGGCTAAGAAGGGGCATCCAATGATTGGAAATGATTGAAAGGCCAAGATCAAATCAAGAGGATCATATGCAGAGGTCTAGATCCTTCTCTGCAGGCCTATAAATACAAGGCTCTCCTCACTCACAAGGAATAGCTTTTTGAGTTTTATTAGCTTTTTAGAGTAACTTTTAAATTGTAATTTTCTTTTAAAAAGTAATGTTTAGCTTATTGTAATCTCTATTACAACTTGTACTCAACTTTATTATCAATAAGAATTCAAAGTTTTCTATTTTGTGCAATTGTCTTTTCATAAATCTACTTTTATGCAAAAATATGGTTTAAAAAGCTTTAACTGTTTCATAAGCTCTCATTCTCTTTTATAAGCTCTTATCTGCTCTTAAGCAGGATATTTACCCAATTAAGCTCTCAAAAGCTTAGTTAAGCTTATCATACACAAATCCTCCCTCAAAATTTACCACAGCTTAATAAGGAAGGGAAACCAGACATGGATGGGTTTCCAGGACCATACCAGCTTATCTTAGGATAAGCTGGAGCTTGTTGATAACTCAAATGAGCCTTTTATAGCCTTGTTTACTGCAGAGGCTTATGTAAGTCTTCATTTACCTTTTCTAGCTTTAAATATGCTATGTAGCTTAATTTTGTTTAATTTCTGCTTATTATTGTTTAGGTAGCTTATTTGTGCTTATTATAGTTGATTTATGCTTATTGTGCTTCATTTGTAGTTTAAAATCTTTAGTTTTCATAATCTGTCTTAAAACAGTGAGAAAAGCCAAAAAAAATTAGCATAAGTAGTTAGCTTACAATTTTGGCTTATTTGATTGCTTATATTGGTTCATTAGGGTTGTTATAAGCTGTCTAATATCTGGTATTTGATTTTCTGGTCTTTGAAGAGTTTTAGCTTAAACAGCTTTTATCAAGTTAAATAATCTAAAACAGTTTTTAAAGGGGTGTTTGGGACAATGGGTTCAAAGGGTCAAATGATTTATAAAACTCTTTTGGGTCTCTAAGCTAAGTTTAATAAGCCATTTAAAAGGAATATTAATGATGTTTTATAAAAGTTCTTTATTTTAAGTCTAATAACTCATGGTTAGATATGTCTTCATGAGTTTTGATTATGAGGATGCTATAATATGTAATGTACTAAGCATATTTGCTTTTAAGTCTAGTTTAGAACTTATTTTATGTTTGATATGCATGTTAAAGTCTTTTATGCAAGTAGTTTTAAGTGTCTTGCATTGTGCCATTTGTTTTCATTGATTGCTGTCAAAGTGCAGAGAGTTTATAGAAATTTTAGATTTTTTGCTTTTCAAGCTTGTTGTGGCTTATCCTTTATTTCCAAATGCTTCATTTCAAAATGCTTTCAAAATGATCTGTTTGTAGGTTTGAGATCCATAAGGATCTGTTAGAGTGCTTATTTTTAAGCTCAAAAGTGCTGTTTTGTTAATTTTTACAAATTTTTCTAAGCATTGAATCTGTGTGAGATGCCCTTTTCATGAAGCCTTTTAAGTGCTTATGTAGTTTCTAAAATTCTTTTTTTTTTTTTTTTTTCTTTCTCTTTTTTTTTTTCTTTTTCTTTGGAGCTTATTGTAGCTTTTTGGCTACTCTTTTCAGTGGTATAAGCCACTAAGCCTTAAGGATCTGTTTGCTAGCTTATTTTTAAGCTAGAAAAGTCCTTGTTGGCCTTTTGGCTTATCAGTTTTGGCCAAAAGCCATTTTACTTATTTTAACTTATCTGCTTATTGTTATTGCTTATTTAGGTTTAGTCTAGCTCAATATGTTAGTATAACCCATTTTAGCTTATTTGTCATTTTCATTTGCTTATTCTCCTTAAAAAATGCAAACAGTTAGATTTTTTTAGGACTTAGTAGTGTTTCAGCATTTTTGTCATTTTAAATTGCTTATTTCGTGCTTATTTTTGAGTTTCGAAAAATATCGTCTTTATTAAAGTTGTGTTTTTACAGCTTATTTATAAGCTTAGTTAAAAAGTTTTCAAAAAAAAAGGGAAGAGGGGAAATCGTGGGTGAGCAAGGCTCGAACCCACGACCTCTACCCTCCTCACCTTTTATAACACTCCACACACAACACACTCAAGCAACGCGCCCTGAGGACTTTTTCATTCTAACTTTGCAAAATTAATTTCTTATACACATTTTACCCTTTTAGTATAATAAGTTGCTTTAGCTTATTTCGCAGCTTATTTGATAAGTTGTGTCTCCAAGCTTATTTTTGTTAGATTCCTCATTTTTCAATCTACTTTTCATAATTTTTTTAGAATTTTTATAAAACGTTTAGTATTTTTATATTTAATTTTCTTTAAAATCGTTTTTAATCAATAAAAAATTATAAAAAAGTCAAAAAAAATAAAATTCTTTTTTAGAAAATTTTCTTTTATCATATAGTTTCTAGGAAAATTAGTTTTTCTTCCGTAGGATTTAAATTACAAAATTTCACTTTTTAAAGAACGGGATTCATTCCCGTTCATGTTTTTCGTGTTTTTAAGTTCAAATCAACTCCGTTTTCATTCTAGTTTTCTTTAATCTTACTTTTTAGTTAATTAGAGTCTATTAAAAGTGAAAAATTAATTTTAGGTTTATTTTTGGAAATTTAGGGTTTCTAGTCACAGTTTAGGGTTCCCGTTTTACGTTTTTAGCTAAAGTTTGTCTTCCCTTACGTATTTTTAAGTTTTTGCCTTAATTTTTTGTAGTTTTAGAAAACCAATATCAATCTTATCCCATTCAAACATCGATTCTCAAAATGACTCTTGACTTTCAATTGCTTTCCTCATCGGGGATAACGACCCGAGAATCATACTTCCGGATTACTATAACTGAGATCTTTTGATTCCTACCCTCCTTTTTATATATTTACAAGTATATTATATATATATTTACTATATATTAAAGAGTGTAGTCAGAAGTGATCATGTTTTTGGCGCCGTTGCCGGGGAGGATTGTCTACAATTGTTGAAGCCGTTTAAAAAATTTTGTTTGAAGATCCTCCCGAGTGAAGTTATTTTGTCTATTTTCAAAAAAAAATAATACAAAAATATTTTTCATTTTCTTTTATTAGTATAATTAAAATATAAAACAAAAAAATGAAAAAAACCAAAAACATAAAAACATTTTCCATAAAAAAGAAAAAAATAAAATAAATTTCACCAAGTTGGTAAAAGAACACCAACAAATAATACTTTCAATTGAAGTATTATCCATCAATAAGTTCCCGAACCAAAGATCAAAAACTTACCTTTTGTGTCTCTTGCGACGTACGGCTCACCTTTGAAAGTTAAACTAACTCTTTTGTGCGTTTTTCTTTTGAAGAGTTATCGAGAAGCTTGTTGATTATTAGGTTTAAGTGTCTTATCTCATTGTCCGTATTTAAAATATATTGTGAATACATTGTTGAAAAAAAAACCAAAAAAATTAAAAAAATATGAACTAAAAAATTAGTATAAATTTTCTTTTTACATTTTAGTGCATGCGCACTCGTTCTCAATCTCGTAATTCTAACCAAGTCAATCCGACTTTTGTTGAACCATTCAATCTTGTTGAACCTATTCCCGTAGTTACAATGGATGATAATCGTACTA
>BQNB010088810.1:0-27564 GCA_026074375.1 Tanacetum coccineum | reverse complement strand
AATTAGTTGAGGTGACGAATGAAAAAGTTGCCATTGCTAAAGAGAAGCTTAAGGAAGCTCGCTCACGACAAAAGAGCTATGCTGATCGTCATCGAAGAGCCTTAGAATTCAAACACGGGGATCGTGTGTTTCTTAAAGTATCTCTGTGTAGAGGTGTTTGACGTTTTGGGTTGAAAGGGAAATTAAGTCCGTGATTCATTGGTCCGTTTGAAATCTTAGATCGAGTTGGTGAAGTTTCCTGTCGTTTGGTGTTACCTTCATAATTGTCTCATGTTCATAATGTGTTTTATGTATCTCTTTTGAGGGGTTACAACTATCATCCGTGTCATGTTGTTCAATATCCGTTTGATAAAATTCGCAAAGATTTGTCTTTTGTTGAGGAGCCTAAGGCTATTTTAGATCGGTTACGAGGAGCGTGTCCTTTCTTAAAGATAGATTTTCGTTCAGGTTATCATCAGCTATGAGTGCATGAGGATGCCATTCCAAAGACCGCATTTCGAACGAGATACATACATTTTAAGTCTACGGTTATGCCTTTTGGGTTAACCAATGAACCAGCGGTTTTCATGGACTTAATAAACCAGGTTTGCAAACCGTACTTAGGTAGGTTTGTCATCATATTCATTGATGACATTCTGGCCTACTCAAAGTCGAAGGAGGAACATGAAGTTCATTTGAAGTTAGTGTTGGAGTCACTGAGGAAAGAGAAGCTGTATGCTAAGTTTTCTAAGTGTGAGTTTTGGTTGGAAGAAGTGCATTTTCTTGGTCACGTTGTCAACCATAACGTATTCACGTGGACCCGAGTAAGAGTGAGGCAGTAAGGAATTAGATGATTATTCTTAGGATTGGCAGGTTACTACCGACGTTCGTCGCGAATTTTATTTAAGATTGTTGAACCCCCTTACTTCCCTAACTGAGAGGAATCAGAAGTATGAGTGGAGCATATAACAAAAGGATGCTTTTCATACTTTGAAGAATGATTTGTGTGATACTCCGATAAAGCGAATGTAGTGGGTAATACGTTGAGTAGAAAGGAGAGAGTGAAATCAAGATGAGTAAGAGGAATGACACTGGCAGCCCAAAGTGAGGCATTCAAGCAAGAGAACGTACTCACAGAAAGGGTACATGGTTTAGATCAACGGATGGAAAGAAAAGGAGACGAGAGTTTGTACTTTATGGATCGGATTTGGGTTCTATTGGTGGGAAGTGTAATGGATGAGGCCCATGCATCAAGGTACTTGGTACATCCGGGAGCGGATAAGACGTACTATAACCTTGGAGACATGTATTGGTAGCCACGTGTAGAAAAGGATATAGCTACCAATGTTAGCAATTGTCGGATTTGTTTAAGAGGTGAAGGCTGCAATGTCAAAGACTTTTGGCTTGCTGCAACAGCCTGAGATACTTGAGTGAGAATGAGATAGAATCACCATGGATTTTATCACTAAATTTCCAAGGTCAAAGTAGTGAGTATGATGTGATTTGGGTGATGGTCGATAGACTGACCAAGTTAGCTCATTTTCTAGCTATACAAGAAGATTTTAAGATGTGAAGTTGGCAAGGATTTATATTAATGAGATAATAGCAAGGAATGGAATTCTGGTGATGATCAACTCAGATTGAGATGGATGATTTACCTCGTGGTTTTGGCAGACGCTGCAGAAAGTGTAGAGAGACGCGATTGGATTTGAGTACTTTTTAGCATCCTCAAGCGGATGGACAAAGTGAACGTATGATTCAGACTTTGGAAGATATAATGAGGACATGTGTTATCGATTTGGGTAGTAGTTATCATCCGAGCATTCGGTGTGCTCTGTTTGAAGCTTTGTATGGTAGGAAGTGTAGGTCGCATGTGTTATGGGCAGAGTTTAGAGAGGGCAGTTTGATTGGACCCGAGTTAGTACTAGAAACGACTGATAAGGTAGTGTGGTAAAGGAAAAGCCCAAAGCGGCGAGAGATCGTCAAAAGAGCTATATTGATTATAGGTGTAAGCCGTTAGAGTTTGAGGTGGGAGATCGTGTATTATTAAAGGTTACGCTTTGGAAGGGCGTAGTGCGTTTTAGAAAGAATGGTAAGTTAGCACCAAGATATGTAGGACCGTTTGAGATTCTTGAAAGGATTGGCCTTGTAGCTTATAGGTTGAGGTTACCTGAGGAGTTGAATAGCGTGCATGACACTTTTCATGTGTCAAATCTAAAGAAGTGTCTGGCGGATGCTAATTTGCATATGCCATTGGATGAGATCAAGGTCGACAAGACACTTCGTTTTGTCTAGGAACCTGTACAGATTATGGATTGAGAAATTAGGAAGTTAAAACATAGGAAGGTAGTGTTTGTGAAAGACAAGTCCTCAATCCTAGGGAGTGGATAACGGTTTTTAACAGTTAATTTGTTCAACTCCCTATGATCAATACACATGCGAAAAGAACCATCCTTTTTCTTCATGAATAACACAGGTGTTCCGCACAGAAAAGGACTAGGTCATAGGAAACCATTGTCTTGCAACTCTTGAAGTTGTTCAGACAATTCTTGCATTTCCGAGGGTGCTAGACCTTATGGAGACTTCGTGGTTGGCGTCGCTCCATGAACCAAATCTATGCGGAACTTAACTTGTCGTCATGTTGGTCATCGAAAAATCTTCCGAAAACACCTCAATAAAATCTCGTATGACGGAAATATCACTCAATTTCGGTTCATCTACCTTTGTGTTCATTAAGATCATGAGAAAGAAAACCATTCCTCTTGTTAAAGTTCTTTAGAAAAATCATCCCGAGCGTGAGGCAACTTGGGAGAATGAAGTAATGATGTGGGCTGACTAGCCACATTTCTTTTCGAGATTTGGTACGTTCCTGTTTAAGATTCGACATTAATTTCGGGGTCGAAATTTTTTTTAGAGGGGAAGAATTATAATACCCTAAACCTACTAATGTATATTTAAAATAACTATAACTATAATGATGACACAATTATTGTTATAAGTACAAAACAAATTGAGAGACATATGTTAACATAGTATTAGTATGATATGTATTTATAAACAATATATAATATACTCAAAAGATGCTTAGCCAACTAAAACCCACGTAAATAGCCAATATCTCAGTCAACAAGACTTTATCATCTCAATCTTTTTTGTCGATAATTTAGTTCAGCACACATGCATATATTCCCTTTACATTCATTAACCAAAAACACAAAAGCAAAACCAACGAAATTTCTCTCTGCATATATACAAGGGTCGAAGGATGGTAGAACCCAATTAGTTTAGGGTTGTGATTGTGCTGTGGGTTTGTGTCTAGAGGTCGGTTTTGTTTGTTCTAGTGCGAGTTTAGTTGGGTTTTGGTTCGCGTTTGGATTTCGTTTGGTTTCGTGTGAGATTTTGGTACCTTCGTTGTTGGGTGCGTTTTGGTTCTGGGTTTGATTGTGCCTGGTGGAATCTTGTGCTTGTGTTCGCATTTGATTTCGAGTTCGGTCTTCTTCCATTCTTTTTTATAAATCTTTGTTCAGCTATGAGGTAGATATCTTTAACTATCATTTTCGTACATAATCATACACTCATCATCATTAAAGAAGATATCATATAAGATCTTTAAGAATGAGACATATATATTAAAACAGTCAGGCTGAAATTAATAGTTTCTAGCTAGTTAATAATAAAATTGTTATTATAAATGGTGTATATGTTTCGTTATATCATCTGCTACTAGTGTTAAACAATCTCAAATAGACCATTTAAAGGACATAGAATCAAAATGGAAACAAGTCTCTACATTAAGACTAATCATGGTGAAACTTTTGCATGCATGTACTATTTAACATAATTGGACTCTTAAGTATAATCTTTAATGATAACGTATAGTGTAAAGTTTGATCCTAAATTGAACTTAGTAAATGTCATTTCTCGCCATGAATTTTGGACGTGTTTTAGTAACTAAAGGACTTTTAAAATTTGTTACTTTTATGAACTATCACGTACTGCTTTCTTATATAAATTGTCTTTCATAACATATTTTAGCTATTCGAAATATCATGAGTCCTATTAGTTCACATATATTTTTAATAAGAAAACAATAATAGACGTATAAGCCAAAATTATTTATGAGTTAAACAGTTGGATTTCTAGATAGATGAACATTATCAATAGGCTATTGCAAGTCAGATATAAAGTTTTTTTTTTTAATTTATTTTATATATGGAGTAATACTTACTAAGTTAGTAAACATGAGCTGATGACACAACTAAATTAGTAATAATATTTATCGTGAACATCAAGTAGCTAGACAATTTCTAAATAAAAATAGTCGCTTAATTTTGTAGATAATCTGAAGCGGGAGTAAGTTGTGTTTCGAGTACGCGTTGATTTGCTTTTAAGGTACAGATATTCTATCCTTTCTTTTAAGGATTCTCATGACTTTTGCTCCGTATCTATTTGCCTCGTTGAAATCCCTATTTATGTTTCCCATCCTATGATTCGTTATTTGTTGCAACCTTATTTGATAACTTCGTTGAGCCCTTTGAATTCGTTTGATACATGCTTCATTTGACATAGCCATGATATGAACTTATCCGTTTTGTTTAGACATGATCTTCTTTGGACATAATATGTTTCGTTTCGATATGCTATATGAACCCTTTGTTCTGTTCTGATGCCCGAGCTAACTAGCCATGGAGGTACCATGGCCGCGTCATTGAGGCACCAATGGCGTGACACTATCTGTGGCGGTGTGATCAGTCCACGGCGTTCCCTTTTGTTTTGTGAGCTCTATTATGCAATTGGCCATATATGATTTGATTTGTAAGGAGCGTATGGATGCATCCTAGGTACTTTGTTTCGTTTCGTTTTGGTGCATGGCTTAGTGTGGTGCCAACACCCCATTGCACACCTTGTAGGGTACATCTGGAGCTGCAGCTCCCATGTACAATTTGATATGATATGATATGCATTTCATTGTAGGGTCTAAGCATGTGGCATGCTTTAGACATTTGTTTCGAGCTCGGTGGGCATTTCTATATGTTTTGTTTGACTATCTATTTCGTTCAGTTCTGATGATATATGAAATCTCTGATTCCATTTCGTTTACTTTATATGTTTAATCTATCCGTTTCGTTTATATCTGTTCACTGAGTTTTTTTAGCTCAGCCGCATTTCTTTTCCTTGCGGCAGGTAATAAGAGGGAAGCTGGGTTATGAGTGAAGAGTGCTTAGGAACTCTTAGTGGACTGAATGGATGATAGTTTTCCCCATTTCATTTGAATTGCTCAAACTTTAGATTTTGGATTTTTGTCTTCCGCTAAAACTCTGTATCGGATTTATTTTTGTTTGAAGGTCATTATGTTTCGGACCTATTAATTCCTTTGTTTTGTTGAGGAACTTTGTTGAACCATCTTTATGAATAAAGTCTTCCGCTTGCGTTGTTTTGATGCCATAAGTGTGACATTTGACCCGTTCTCGGGTAGGGTGTTACAATTCTTCTCTCCCTAATAGAAATTCCTTATTCATACCATTATGCAATGCCTAAGTGCTAAGACTACTGTATAGAATGAATTTAGTAGCACTATGGCCTCTGCAATTATCTGTTTAGCCACAAATTAAAAGTTTAAATTTTCCAAGTATATTTTTGAAAGCATGGTGAAGAACTTGGATAATGCTGTCAAATTCTTGATGTATCCAAGATTTGTACAAGTCTTTTTCAATAATCAACTAGAAGGGATGGCAACTCAAAACAGGATTTATATTGTACCCTCTCACACAAAGAATATTTTTGCTAACATGAGAAGGCAAGGAAAAGACTTTTCTGGTAGAGTAACACCATTATTTCCAACAATGGTGGTACAAGCTCAAGAAGAAATGGGTGAAGGTTCAGCAATGCCAACTGATCCCCATCACACACCTATCATAATCTCAACCCTAAAGGAAACAAAAATCAAGAAGGCCTAAGGAGAAGGACACTGAGATTCCTCTGTCTAGCACATAAATCCCATTAGTAAGTAATTTGCCCAAAAATATTGCTTCTACTCTGAGAAAATGAATTGTAAAACTGTGACTACCAATTTAATGTTTTGGTGACAAGAGGTTGATTTGGCCAATATTTTGGAGAAAATTATCCACATAATGAAATCACATATTTCTTTTCCAAAAATCCGTAACCAAGAAAGAAGCTCCAGACCACTTGTGGTTCGTAGACCGACCAATGGGCGAAATGATTTCGAGCACTATATGTGCCAGATTACAATTACCGCTATTTAGTTGAAGGGTAAAAGAGTCCAATGATTCTCGGGGGGGGGGGAGGGGGGGGGGGGGGTAGGGGGGGGGAAGGGGTGTGGGCGTGGGGATTTTTGTTTATGGTGAAGGAAGGACTGAAAAAAATTAGATTATAAAACAATGTATATTTCTTTCGACATGAGACTTCGACACAGTAATTCAATTCTGCTGTAACCTTTGTATGAAAAATAACTTTTATACCTTGAATGCGCGCAATCTTTTTTTTCTTTTTCTTATCACGTTAGGATAAAGTAGGAGGGGGGGAGGCTGGAGGGGGGGGGGGGGGGGGGGGGGGGGTATATGTTGATTTTTAGCATACATAACAATTATAATCTAAACAAATCATCAAAGCACGTAATAGCGGAAGCGATAACAAATCATATAATAACATGCATATAATTAACCGGGTCGGGTTACATACCTTTGGATTCTCGCGAGCACAAGAATCGTTCTTGATTACCTTTGTTCTTGATCAAATCCCTAATTAGGGTTTATGATTGGATCAATGAATAACCCCTTACCTTTTTGTTATTCGATCCAAGATATTAACTATAGTGAGTTAATACCTCGTTCTTGTACACACGTACTATAACCGAATTAATGCTTATGCTAGTAAATAAAACACAAACAATTTTGTTTTGGAAAAACAAAATCCGAAACCCTTGAAGTGGGGTATTCGGCCGAGCACCAGAAAAAGAAAAAGAAAACAAGTTTAGGGTTATAGCAAGTGCACAAAAGTATATCCACAAATAACCTTAAGCCTTGTTTATATAGCCTTGATAACTTAGAGGACAAGGTATGGGATTGGGTTTCCCAAAGCCCAACCGATCGGCTAATTAAGCCCAAAAGGGCTTCCGGAACCTTTCCGACTTATTTTACATTCTAGTCCTTTACTTGTAATATTTAACGATCGTTAGTCAATCCTCGTTAACTACTAACTTCCATTAAACATTTATTTTGTGTTTTAATAATTAAATATATAACGTTTTATATATATTAATTATTGTCCATTAATTCCTTCATACGTAATGTGTGCAATCCCGAGGTCTCGAGTTCGATCCTAACACACATCTACTAATTTATGTCCATAAAACTAACAGCTCCCACTTGGACATATCTTAATAGTGTGATCACATCGGTTAGCGTCTAGCAACACGCCGATGCCTCTAGTACAATCTCGAGTAAGGTCTCCTGGACAAAACCTTTTAATGATTCATCATTATTATTATCCTTTTGTTTCTAATACAATGTTAATAAGGATATGGATCTTAGTCATTCCTTAATTAACTGATTCTGTTTCTCGTTTTATCTGATTGAGCAAGATTACCAAATCTTCTGAACGTATTCCAGAAAATCTTGGGTGTGGCCACACATACATCTTACCAATCCCACGAGGGGCCCAGTTGTATTAAACTTCAAAACGAATTTGAAGGAAACAAATCCCTTATTGACTACAAGCAAAACTTATGAATTTTGCAACACTTCTGAAAACAATCCGTATAACTACCAGTTACGTATAGCGTTAAATTGCTTCACAGAAATGCACTAGATCCATGACAGTTTCCTGGTATCTCAAGTCTGAGGATAACTATTTTATGATTTACTTAATGACAAGATCCATAAAGTACAATCATATAGTTGGGATAAGTCCTATATTCAATTCATTGAATATCATCTAAATTTGGCATGTAATCACATCAATATACTTTCAAGTATATCCGACCACAATTTAGATTTGTCTTAATTTAATAATATTCCCATATCATTAATTGACAACGGACATTTAGAATAATTCATTTATTCAAGGATTTAAAACATGTAAAATAGGATGCAAAATTAAATAACAAAAATAAACATAACCAATATTTTATTTCATCAAATAATAATGTTTACAATATCCTTTATCCAAATACTAATCACAGGTATGCATGAAACTACTAGCTAATTGAAGTCCAATTCCATTGGCAAGATCAGTAACCTTTCCTCTAGGTAAAGCCTTAGTGAAAGGATCAGCTAAGTTATCATCTGTGTGAACTTTTAATATTTTGATTTCACCACTCTCGACTTGTTCTCGAACGTAGTGATATCTCCGTAGAAAATGTCTGGCGCCTTTCATAACTCCAGAATCATTGGCGAATATGATTGCAGCAGAATTGTCACAATACATATTAATAGGCTTTTTTATTGAAGGCATCACTCCAAGATCTCCAACAAATTTCCTAATCCAAACAGCCTCCATAGCAGCTTCTGAAGCAGCCATGTATTCAGCTTGTGTTGCAGACATCGCAATCGTTGTCTGCTTCTTGCTCTTCCAGTCTACTGCTCCTCCATTGACGACAAAGACATAACCCGTCTGAGACTTCGTATCATCTTTATCACATTGCCAGGACGCATCACAGAACCCTGTAACATTAAGTTCTGTATCTGGTTTCCCTCCATACACTAAAAACATATCTCTCGTATTCCTCAGATACTTCAGAATATGTTTAACAGCAACCCAGTGGAGCTTCCCTGGATTCTGTTGATATCGACTGACCAAGTTTTGAGCAAACGCCACATCTGGCCTTGTGCATCTAACAGCATACATAATAGATCCTACAGCCGAAGCATAAGGTACTTTCTTCATGTAAGCCACCTCTTCAGGTGTTGAAGCACACATCTCATTACTTAATTCATGTTTGACTTCCTGATTCGTGAATTTTATACTAAATATATAATATATTATAAAATATAATATATATATAAGTCTAAAAATCAACAAGATCAATAAAACCGAGAAGTAGTATAAATCCATATCAATCACAGTCACCCATAAAAAACCAAACAACAACAACAACTACTTGAGGGAATAATTTATTTATTCTAGTCCATAATTGCATAAAAAAACAACTGAACCAAACAATGCCGCTAATATATGCCCCTAGAATCATTTAAAACAGATTGAGCCTAAACATTTGCCATACAAACGCTTAAAAGTTAACCTAAATATATGCCGCTAATCATATCACACAGATGCCCTATTATTACAAACAAAATGCCTTAATATTAACAAACAGATGCCTTGAATCTAATGATCTTTATATTTAATAGTTTTCATGATATCCAGATGCCTTAATATATTTTTAAACAGATGCCTAAAAAATAGTTATGAACTGATGCCCTAACACGTTTTTATAGTATCCTAAACCATCATTTCAAACAGATGCCCTAATATTAACAAAGAGATGCCTTAATTTTTTAACAAACAAATGCCTTGAATCTAATTTTTTTTAACCAAACGATGAATTCATATACAAACATATGCCCTAATAGCTGAACCAAATGCCTTGAATCTAATTTAAAACAAATTCCCTAATAACAAACAAATGCCTTGAATCTAATTTTTTTTAACCAAATAGATGCCCTAAATCATTTAAAACAGATGCCGTAATAGCTGAACCAAACACCATCAACTACTTGAGAACAATTCATTTATTTCTAGTCATTTGCATAAATAGCTAAACAGATGCCCTAATAGATGCCCTAAATCATTTAAAACAGATGCCATAAACATTTGCCATACATACGCTTAAAATTAACTAAATATATGTCGTGAATCATTTCAAACAGATGCCCTAATATTAACAAACAGATGCCATACATGAAAATCTCATTCACACATTTTATCAAACACCTAGTGTGCAACTTTAATAAATTCGTTTTTTTATGTAATTTTTTTTCAAATTTGTTCCATATGCGGTAGAAAACATGATGAATGATGAAAAATATACGCAATTATTCCGGTTACTAAAATTGAAATATATACATAATTATAAGATGTTTAAATCAGTAAAATGATGAATATATAAAATAAGGTCACTTACGATTTGTAAATCTCTTTTTTCTTAATTTATCTGATGATAGGAATACAAAATTAGTGCCTTCACGAGTACTTTGATCGGATTTTGTTTTGATTTTGATCATATTTTTATCAGATTTGGTACTTTCATTTATTTTTAGTCATTTACATAAACAGCTGAACCAAACAGATGCCTAATAGATGCCCTAAATAATTTAAAACAGATGCCCTAAACATTTTCTATACATACGCTTAAAATTAACTAAATATATGCCCTAAAATATTTCAAACAAATGCCCTAATTTTTTAACAAACAAATGCCTTGAATCTAATTTTTAACCAAACGATTAATTCATATACAAACATATGCCCCAAAGGTATGACCAACAACGATTCACTGAATATACAAACAGTGCATTAAACATACAAACTCGTGCCTTACTATGTCTAAAGATGCACTAATCGAACTCATGGATTCTTTAATATGTCATGATTCAACAATAATACAAATTATGAGATATTTAATATGTCATGATTCAAAACAAGAAATCCCTAAATCAATCCATCAATTAGCAGGGAATGAAGGTGTCCGATCAGCCAAGTCCTTGAGATCTTCTTGCTTTGAAGAGGGATTGTCAAGTACCAAAAAACTTTTGCTTTTATGAGTAGCACACGTCCCAATGCTTTTCAAGCTGCCTTTGACCCACGATCTAGTTCTCAATCTATTCTCATAACTATTTGTTTTCGAATGAAGACGTAATAAGAAGACTAATAAAGTAAAAAAGCTAATGTCAAGACTATGAACAAGATGGATCTGGTGAGTCGAGTTTCCCTTCCTTGCTCCTCACTTCATCTCCAAGTTGACACTTATCGAGTGCCTAATGTAATAACAAATATTGTTAGATTATATAGGAGCGATATATCCTGCAATGCTTTTTCATATAGAATAACAGGAAATTTTGAACGGATGTAGATAGATTTGCCTAAATATACTTATTTTGATTTCTTTAGAAAGTGACAGAAAAACAGGTTTGAAATTGCTTTTTCTTAAGCATTAACCAATTAATCAAGTTATAGTACCGATCTCAAACGCCCTTAAAGCACCAAATGATGTTAGAAAGCAGCTGAAATTCAAGCAGGATGCCCTAATAATAAAAAACAGATCCTTTAATTTTTAACAATCAATAGGTCAGAGTTAATTACATTTATAGTGTCTTTTGCCTTATAAAACCAACTATGCAATTAGCGAATATGATATATAGATTTATAAAATGAACGAAATATCACTCGAAACAAACACTCCAACCTTTTTCAACCATTTACCATACGAACTCATCCTACAAATAGTCACCAAAATAACTAATCTCAAACATATATTTAGACATTATATCAAACTAAATAAATACAAACTTGTAATTAAATGATGTCTTATACTAAACAAACATATGCATTAACATTGCGTGCATGAGCATTAGGCGTACATTCTCATATATACAATCACTTTTCGACATATAAAACGCTTGGCGCATGACATATCATCAAATTAAATGCTGAATGCAAGCAATATTTAAAAATATGTCTTAAAATCAACAAACATATGCCCACTCATCATTTCTTAATTATATCCCAATATCCTAAATGGTCCCTTTCATAACCATAGAAGTTGTTTAATCAGGATTTTTGTTTACATTTAAAGCAGAACCAATTGTAATCACTTCCCATGAGTGTAAGGACCCTCCTTTATCATGTGTTACCTTTGGTTTCGTTCAATTTTAATAAAATTCTATATAATAAATTAATAAATAATAATTCAAAAAAAGGCTACTTCATGTAAAATATCCAATACTTTAACAGACCTAACCACACAATATCAATGACCCTTCATTTATTTCTAGTTAATTTGCAGAAACAACTAAACCAAAAAAGCATGCAACACTTCATATATTTCTATCGTAAATTTCAAATGCCTTAAATTACCCAAACTCATGCCTTAAAATTAACTAAATAGATGCCCCCAATTCATTTTTCAAAGCATTATGCCCCCTAATATTAACACACAAACCATATGTACTAATATTAACAAACAGATGCCCTAATATTAACAAACAAATTCCCTAAAATCTTTCCTTAAATCTAATAGTCTGAATATTTAATAATTTTCATGATATCCTGATGCCAATAATATATTTTTAAACAGATGCCCGCAAAAATATTATGAACTGATGCACCAAATATTTTCCTGAACTGTATACATATTTGCATACTCAAATCATGTTCACATTTTAACAAGAATAACTAAGCCAAGACTAACACCACGCGACAATCTTAAAAAGAAACGAATAGTCTTGAGACCAGAAAGGTAAGATTACCAGTTCAGTTGAGTTTGAAGAAGGATCCAAAAGACTTACGCTTTAAAGACCTGGTTATTACTTTTTCATTACTACAAACATTAACAATCCAACACAAAAATGCGCAAAACAAGAAATTAGTTTCACACATAACTAATAAAATGAACAAAATGTCCAAATTTAATGTAAAAAACTATGTTTCCTTCCTAGAAAGATACATTTACCATGACCTGTAGCGAAAAAAAAAATAATACATGTAGTTTTTTGTGACGTGATAAGCAAAGCACAAAATCAACCTTCTGTATGCAACAGACCCAAAAAATCAACTTGGATGCAACAGACCCTTTTCGCACTTCGATATTGTCTATCAACGCAACATAAAAGCACAAAGACCGGTACAAATGGATGTCCTACTATGAATGATGTACTAAACTAACAAACGCATGTCATGGAAAGATCGACCGATGATCCATTGTCAAGTCGAACAACACTAACCTGAAAAGAAGTAAACATCATACTTAAGAAATTTTAGAGTCAGAATTGTTTTGGAATAAAAAGTGTATCGATGTTGTTAACCAAATTTGGCCCATCCCGAAAACTACTTGTTTTGACATATTACCCAACCCATGCAATTTGTCACCTCTATCCAAACAAATGCCGAAATATTTCCAATGATCACTAAACATACAAACATTTAACTTGATGCAACAACCACAAACACATATGCACTAATACAATCTAATGCCTAACGTGTAATATCATTATGTAAATATACACACATATACCCTAGGATCTCATATCATTCAATATTAAACACATATGCTTCAAATTAATGCATCACTTATATAGTCTTATTTAGACATTTTAACAAACACCTGGTGAGCAACTTTAACAAACATAATTTTTGGTACATTTTTTGTCAAAATTAGTTTCCATGACCCTAATTTTATCTAAAATTCTGAATCAATACAAACATCTTAATTTAATACATATTCACAAAACAAAAAAACTAAACATCATACCTGCTGTAATTGATGTTAACATCCAATGGTGGAAATGATGGTATCGTTTCAATGGTGATGGTAACTATGGTGCACGTCCAGTAATGGTGGTTTCCGGTGGTAAATAATGGCGGTGATTATCGTTCCCCAGACAGGTAACAGGTCTTAGTACTCACGGGGTTGATAGGTGAGGCAAGTCTCGGCGTTAATTGAGTCAGCAACGGTGGAATACGTTGTAAATGACCGAATGGTGTTTTCCCCTCTTAGATTGTTCTTCTGGTGATAATTGTCTATCACATATGTAAAATGATGATAAAATGGAAAATGACTGTATGATTTGTTATCCTCCCCTCTTGATTGATTTTTTTTCATTTCCCCATTCCCCCCCCCCCCCCCCCCCTACTCACCAGATCCCCTCCCTTTCCCTCCCCTTCTCCTTTCTCCCATCCCCCCCCCCCCACCTTTCCCCCCTTTCCCCCTTTCCCCCCCCTCATCCCTCACCCTCTCCCCCCCCCTAGTTTGTCTGTTTCCCCAATGTTTCCCCCCCTTCCCCCCCCCACCCCCTCCCCCCCCCCCCCCTCCACATTATTGCCCCCCCCTCCCTCCCCCCCTTCCCTTCCCCCCCTCCACTCACCCTCATGTTTGATACATTTGCAAAAGCTACCTTGTAGTTTTGTTTTCCAGGTTTTCTATGAATATAAGATTTTCTCTAGAACCCATCCCTATATATATATACTAGTAGCATAACCCGCCCAACAGGCGGGTTTGGTCCATAAAAATTTTTTTAGACAATGTTTGTCGTTTAGTTCTAATGGGTACCGTGTTTTTGTAAACATAGAATCTTCATTCCTCTTTTTTGTTGGATTGTTGATAGTGTGACATATAGCAGTCCGTGTGAGAATACTGTCTTTCTTAAAGCAAACCAACCTTTGATAGTGTATGACCTTGGCTCTTAGTAATTGTCATTGTCAAGATAATGTCAATTAAAAGATAAACATTTACATGCATGCATTTTTGGCGTGTTTACTTCATAATAATATAGAAAATACTAAGTAGATGTAAATAATAATTGTAGATATTCTAAAAGTTGTATATAATAGTTTTTTGATTGCGTATATTTGGTCGTTGTTAAGAAAACTAAATGGTTATCTCTGTCTAAGCAAGAGCATCTTCAATCCACAATTGATTTTGTCTCTTGTTAGAGCGTACAAATAGTTTTTCCGGTTCGTTGTGAATACCAGGGTTTTTTAAAACAAACAAACATGAGATAGTTACTGGTCATGTTTGCTTCTTAATATCTACATTGTTTTGAAAATTAAAACATTCACATTATGCAAAAAAACTTTTTAATCTCTATTTTGAATCATATTTATATATGTTAAAAAACACATAAGCTTTCCTAGGAAAGGAAAAAGATTGAACGTATCGTTAAGGTCAAACAAGCTGATTATAAACGTCAAAATATACACACAATGCATGCATATTGACCAAAAAAGTAAAACAACATGAAACAATAATGAATGATGGATTTCCGTAAACACTTTGAATTCAAAAACTATGGATAAATATGATATTTGGACACTTTAAGTTACTGAACTGCACAAAAGCCCAGCTTAAAAATTTTAGGCTCTTAGCTGGATAAAATGGGCGAAAGGGGTTGCAAGTCAAAATGGGTTCAGTCAGAAATGGGTAAGGTTTTGTCTGATAGGAAAACAGTCGTTCGAACAGCAAAAACTCAGTCATTTATATTTTTGAAACTTTATAGTTATACAAATGGTAATAGAAAAACTATATTATTAGAGTTATAATTCAACTTTTACATGGATTTTTCATGTTTTAAGCTTGTGAATGCAATTGCATGACTTTGTACCCCCCTTGGAGGTGTTTTACTTTTTAGTCAGATCTTTTAGCTTAAAGTATTTGACCAATTAGAGAAAAAAACAACTCAATCTATTTATAGGTAAGTGAGTTAAAATTCTTAACTTTAGCTGCAAAAGCTCTTATAAAGTAGTTTATACAATGAGGCAAAATCAGCAGTTAAAGAGAGATTTAGTATCTCACATCCGGGTTGGAAAAACATAATAGGAGGGGGCGTCTTATACATAAAAAGTTAATAAGGGTTCCTCTGCTTACAATGTCATCAAAAACTCCATACACAGCCAAAAACACCACCGACACCAGATTCACCAAGGTTGGACGTAATACTTTGAAAAATCTGAGCCCTACATGATGGACACAATTGAGGCTTAATTTAAGAGTAACAAAATGAATAATAACAATAATAAGCAGCATAAGTGGATATCCTTACCAACAAATGCTTGTTTAAGACCAGAATATGCTAAAAGCAAAACAATCAATAGCAGCCTTGTGGTCACACAATGGAGTTACACACATGCTTCACAAAGACACAAGAAGGGTATAGAAACAAAAAGATCTCCGCTCTCACTCTATTATCTTCACCATCTACCATTTTCTTTAGGAAGCCATGAGAATGTTCCCAGGTTCAAATCAAGCAAGAAAAATGATGAAAAGCAAAAGTATGGTGCCACTACTCGAATGAAGATATTGACTGGACTCTGTCCTTTTCCCCTTTTCAAGCACTCTCTTGCCTGAATTTCGACGGACAGAATAACTTCTTTTCAAATATTCTATAATATATTAGCAGTTTACTTCAGCAAAAAAACTAGACAAGAAAAAAAAAAAATCTCTAAAAGGTCTTCGTGAATAATACGAATGTTTGTATCATTGAGCTTGGATGCTTCAAAATAGTTCTCATAATATTCCATCTGGTCGACCCATTCCTATTTCAACGAATATATCTAGAACATTCTTCAACAAAGCTTGATCAATCTGCTCTCGTTCGCGCTCTTGATCGATCTGATTAAGAATCATAGGAAAAAATGAGGAATATCTCAATATGAAGTAAGAGAATGAAGACTGTGGAGAAAACAATGAAGATAAACATACCAGGCATCTCGCACTTTCCCATTCACCTCTTGGTATACCAAAATCACCGCCCCGATTGAAGCCTCTTCCACCACTATCGAAGTTTCCACATCCCTCACGCACCTTTTCCCCTAAATCTAACCCCCTTCCACTAGAAATCGTCCACGACCTCCTAGAACAAAGATAAAGAGGAAAAGAAACATGTCAAAAAAAAAAAGCCACTATTGATCAGTTTTTAATCAAGAAACACAACCGGCACTTTTTCCAAGTATAATAATTCTAGCTTGGTATCTTC
The DNA here is from genome assembly GCA_026074375.1 of Tanacetum coccineum. Lineage (NCBI taxonomy): Eukaryota > Viridiplantae > Streptophyta > Magnoliopsida > Asterales > Asteraceae > Tanacetum > Tanacetum coccineum. The sequence goes on along the minus strand of BQNB010088810.1, from coordinate 10,876 downwards.
AGCAACGTAAAAAAGTATAGATAACTAAATAGCTGGGACAAATGGATCTACTGGGCATGTTTCTAGAAAGTCAGATGGGTTATACTAACAGACCTAACAAATAAGCAACGGGTCAAACAGATCCAAAAGAAAAAAACTTCCTAAATTGTTTTGTTAATCAAATGATTCCAAAAATTTATAGTCCTTTAATAGATTTACATAAATCAACAAAAAACAATCAAAAAAATTTACTCATGCGTGACCAATTCATCAACAAAAAATAAAAATTTCGACGCCAACATTTTCATTTGGAGCACTTGATGACGCGTCACTGAACGCCAAATTAAAAGAAAATGAAGGACGCCCACCTGTTCACAAGATATGTAGGCATAAATGAAAAATTACCAACAGTTTTAGACACCAACAGTTGTTTTTTCCAAAGCTTCTTTTCCTGGGATGCCATCTTTTAAAGAAATTAAGTATGAATTGTAGTCTTTTTCTGGTGGAGGATTTTTGGGGTCTACTGTGTATTCCTCGCTAAATGGAAGCACACATTTCACCTACAGCCAAAATACAACAATACAACCATTCAAATGTCATAATAATAAATATATATGATATATTGATTTCACTTTTAGTATAAGGTGACCCATTTCTAATCCCAAAATGATACAGAATTATTTAGGTCTTAAGGTGCGATATTGAAGCCTTTTAAACACATTACCTATATTTAATGTTCTAAATGTAAAATTCAATACAAAATCAAGCCACATTGAATGCAATAAATGGCACATTTGACTCCGAAAATGAAAGGGGTGAGGAGAATATAACCACGAAGGTCTTATCACATGGGTACGGGCTATCAAGAGCAGCAACACATATTTTAGCAACCTCTTCTCTTGATATCTTCCCCTGCATAACCATAATGTTAAGAGGAGGGTATTTGGTCAAGAAAAGTAGTAACATTAAATATACCAAAATTTTCAAATAGTGAACATCTAAATAAATTACTCCACTCTTAAAAGGGTAGCAAAACAAAGTAATCTATAACAAAGAGGAACTATGAGAAGGCATAAAGTATCAAAGAAAAAAATTATATATAAGAAAGTTTTGAAAGCAAATTCATCTTAATAAATATTCCAAAATTTAGTTTCCACACCTTTATCGGTCAAACTAAACATTTTACTCTTTTTTTTCAAAAACAAATTTCTGTTGGCTTTTGCCAAGCGGTGTGTAAGTGGCCATTAACCAAGAAGTTGTGGGTTCAAGTCTCATCGGAGACATATGTGACATAGGTGGTGTATGTTGTAATAAATTGCCCTTCAAAAAAAGACAAAAGTAGTCGATACCAAAAATTGGAAAATTTAGTGATTGGGGTGAGCATTGGTTCGGAACCGACCCGAACCGACACAGTCCAAAACCGAATCATGGTAAATTGCCAACTGAGAACCGAACCGAGTATATAGTATTTAAACCGAAACCGAAATCAACTTTACTCCCCTAAGCTCAGCCAAACTTGTCCCAAATCAACTTTGTTTACGTCAATACTTGTCTTCTTACATTAGATTTGGTAATAAGCTATTAGTCTATTACACTCCCCTAAGCTCAGCCAAACACCCCTTTATTTAAAATTAGCAAAAAAACGGTTGCAGGTCAACCCAATCCAAACATGGATATGTTTGACCCATGCTAAAAAATTTAACCCATTTCAGCTGGACAAGTTTTAGTTTGTCATTTGACTCACCCATCTTGCAACTTTTAGTAGTAGGACATGACACAAAATACAAATAACGCATACCTTTTCTAAACGTAGGGCGAGATTTTTCCAATACATTTGATCAAAATGTATAGCTTTAATCATATGTGGCCATTCCCACCCCAAGAAGCTTTGTGACAATGATCCTGAAGTTGCCCTCCTGAGTAGCAACAACTGCAAATTACAATTTATTAAAGTTCTTGTCAGGGAACCATGGCAGCAGCAACAGTTAAAAGAAAGTTTGGAACAAAAGTGCATAATTATTTTTTCATTCAAGGCATTTAGTATCTTTGTGATTTGTAGCACTTATAATATAATAAAACATGAACCAATGAAGAAATTTTAGACATTTAATTTAGTATCTTTGTGATTTGTAGCACTTATAATATATGAAATCAAACGACTCATACAGAGGCAATTTCATTAGATGCTAGGTTTTTGGTTTATTAAAGTTTTTAGATCGTTTGCAGTAACATCCATAAGGGAAATCTTGATCTTTTCTGGTTAGTTGCAACTATTAATCTCTCTGTTTAATTAACATAATATACAAAAAGGTTCAGCTATTCTTTCTATAACTTGTAGCTTTTGAAAGGCAGGTAAAAATATGAAGAGAAAAACGAACCACGTGGTTTAACTACAATTGCGTAGTTAGCGGAGCTACTTAACTGGACATACCTTTTTTTATTAGTATAGGTTCGGTATGCTGTCAGTGCAATAGCAACAGCAGCTCCTACTGCAATCTGTAGTAAACAATATATGAGGTTATTAAGGTTGTGTTTTATCTCAATAGACAAATAGAAAGTTAGCTAAAAGGTAACGGGTCAAATGGTTAAACAAGAAGAAAGATAGACCAAAGTTTATGGTTAATGCATATTAATGTAATAACCACTTTTGTATTCATAATTAACACATTCATTATCTATATAAGGTTTTTTCTAAGAAAATAAAGTGTTTGCACGTCAAGCGACCTGACGCGTCCGTCCTGTTTAAACCCACTCAAAAATTCGCATGACCTTCCTATAATTCCACCTTTAAAAGACATGCGATAGGCATTACCATGAAGCAACAATGAAGATTGCAAATATCAATGCAAAAAAAAAACATTAGCCCGACTTATGTGTCTCTGAAAACGCAAAGATTCCAGGAAATAAAATTGCAACCGGTCATTACAGAATTAAAATTTCACAACTTATATGCAAAGATAATGCCAAAAAACATTACCCGGCTTATGTATCTCTGAAACTCTTTTGGCGCAGGCTCGACCAAAATCAACAATGTCAATAAGAGGATTTGCACCATAAACGAAATCACATGTTGGCTCTGTAGAAGCAAGGATTCCAGGAAATAAATTTGTTAGCAATAAGTTGGTTGCAATTTTTTATGTTGAAATGATCATGGTGAAGTTATCTGGTAGTGGTAAACTGGTAATATTAAGAGAGACGAATAAGTTTCAATGAATAAAATACACAAAAATGCATACCTCAATCGCCTTTTGAACAGCGTCAGGCGCCTCAAATTCAACAAATCCAAAGCAGAATCCCTGTTGCTAACAAATGAGTTTCAAGAAAAATAAAAAGCAACATCATCAGCAAAGTGTCAATAAGAAGTGGAAACGCACCCTGTTGCTTCGAACTTGAATGCCATGAGTAGATAACATATAATAACAAATGACAGTAAACTCAACCATAGAACTGATTGAACCCAATAGATGATGTGGCACCCCTACATATGCAAAAAATCAAAAACATAAGCCATCATACCATATACCAACAACAGGTTAAGAAATATATTGGCATAGAAAAGTGAATTATAATAATCAATCCTTAACAATAATTAACCATCATATTTATAGGCAAAATCCAATGAATAATAATAAACATACATAAAAACAACAAAAATATATGATATAAAACATACGATGATTGAAAATATTTATGGATGATGATGATACGTGTATGTGATGGAAAGAAAAATTTATATAGGAATATGAATATGAATGTGAATATGATGATGACTCTTGTTAATTGTTATTGTTATCACTAATATTTAAAGTTCAAATTATTGAGATTGACTCGTCATCTCAAATTAAATCTCACTTTTTATTTTCAGTTGCCACATGTAAATCGACATGTCATCATTGAGGTGACATCCAGTCACTAATTCATGTTTATCCAGTCATAGTTAGCCCCATATATATGTTATAGATATATAGAGTAAGGATCAAATGAGAAGAAAACTTATAATGAGAATGATAAGAAGAAACCACAACCACACATTTCAGATGCACCTATAAAAATGCATGCATCTCCTCTTAAAATTCTCTTTCCTATTTAAAATGTATGGCTAGAAATCCTTCTTATTATTCTCATTATATTTTTTCTTCTCACTTGATCCCTTCCCTATATATATATATATATATATATATATATATATATATATATATATATATATATATAAATAAATAATTATAAATAAATATATATAAATTATATATAGAGTTAGGATCAAATAAGAAGTTTTCTTAAAATAAGAAGAATACAGAAGAACTAATAAACCGCAAATTCCAGATCCCCGAACTTAAATTAGATGCATCTCTATAATCTTAGATGCATTATAATGCATCATAATGTGTTTTCTAGCTTTTAATTAGATGCATATACGTATTTTAGATGCATTTCATGATTTCTCTTGTTTTTTGGTCCTCTACATGTGCCAAAATCATGAAAATCAATTTGCACCATCTACACATCAAATTAACTTTCGAAACTCTATATGGTGCATCTAGATGAATAGAAATGCATCTAATGAAAGGAAGAATGTAGAGGAGTCTAGGATTTCACCAAATCCCTCACCAACTAGATCACCTAGGAATCTCTCTACTCTCGTATCTTCGGATACCGAGAAACTCCAGGAATTGACGGTTACTCATCCTACACCATCATCAGGTTCATTTGCACAAAAGTTAACAAAAACCAATCGTCTTCTATCATTGATCAAGGCAAAAACCAATCGATTCAAAAGATACAAGACTTTCTTTCATGAATTACAGGGACGATATGGTTACTTATTTGTACATCTCAAGAGAAGGTTCATGCCACAGACATCAAGTGATCAACTTGCTGATAATCTTCATGATGTGATGATGGAAACGCTACCCTCGTTGGTGAAAGAGAAAGTAACGGAGCAAGTTAAGAAGGAAGTTCCTGCCCAAGTTCAAGATCAAATTCCTGTGTATCTTGCAGAAGGGTTAATTCTGGAAAGGAAAACGACTAAAGAAGAGACGGAAAGATTAATCTCTAAAGCTATCTTGCAAGAACGTGGGCGTATGCAGGCACATATATCATCACAGATTCAAAATGCAATTGACAATGCTATTCCTTCTTTAGTTGATGCATCTGTACGCAGTTACATGTCGGGTTATATTCTTCATGTTCATCCGGCACATGTTCAATCATCCTCTGTTCCAGAACAACAATATCAATTGCACCTTGCTATGAAGGTTGATCCTTTGTTACAACAACAAGACATAGCAATCTGGTTGGCTCTCCAGATGAAGTTTGAGAAGACTCAAGTACCACAAACTGCTTGTAGATATTCTGCCGTTCGCACAAGAGATCAGGACGATCCTCATGATGATGCTCATCCTGAGGGGGAGAATAGTGCAAAAAGGCAGAAGACATCGGAGTATGAAGCATATGTATCTGGAGAGTCATCGTCTGGACAAGTTAATGTAGAGGAAACAGGTCCTTCTACTTCAGGTAATCAAGAACAAGATGATGAATTTGATTTCTAGACTGATTCTTATGCTTCTGATGATGATGAGATTCCAACTAAGCAAGTAACACAAGACATCATGGAAGAGATATCTTTGACAATTGATGAAGCTAAGTTGAAGAAGATGGCGGATGAGATGCTAAGACAAAGATGTACTTCAGGAGATGAACATCAGTATCACATTGATCAGATGAAGAATTTCTTGCAAAGTGACATTGTTTGGGAAAGCAGAAAGGAAATTATTGTCTCTCCACATCCACGAAAGATCACACCATTAGTTCAAAGCTGTCAAAGAGATCCTGGACCTCCAGCATTATCTCTGATCAATCAAGACCTTTTGTACTTGAAGAAAGGAAATTCAGGTCCTGAGAAGATCGTTTTGTCACTTCATAAATTTCCAGCAATTGTCTTCAATGATGATGATATTGAAGAACGGACTTCCAGATGGGTTAATAAGTGTATAAAGAAGTTTAATCCTTATGCAAGATATGGTGTTGAAAACTGGAAGAATCCTCATGCGAAGATCTTCTACATAAGGAGACAGAAAGAACCTGGAAGACCAAAGGAAGAGATCTATTCAAACTCTAAGATCGTTCAAGTCATCAAGACATTCTAGGAATTGGGTCATGAACATAAGTTTATCACAGAGATTGTGGCAAGAAGAGCTAATGATTGCATAGTGTCAATAACCGAGCCAGATTACAAGAACCTCAATAAGAATGACATTGAAGACATGTATCTGCTGATCATGAATAACAAGGTACCTGATTATGCTAATACAGGATTGCTATGGTCTCTATCAGTGTTCATCAGGAGTTCAGTGATATGGGAAAGAGTGCACGATTTTCAACTTGGAATCGAAAGCTATCAACAGAAGATTAATCTCACTGCACCAACAATTACATTCCCAGGAATTGAAGAATATGATGTGTTTTCTATTGTCTATGAGCCCGTGCATGGAATCATTTACACTAATAGCAAGAAAGAGAAAAGGGTTATGAGAACTTCAGAGATACATAAGTTTTGTGATGCAACACTGAGAAGAACGCTTGAAGGACTAAAAAGTTATTATAATGATGTCAAGTATGGATATGTGCAAAAAGAACTCACAAATGATGAAGTTGAGTTTCTTAAGTTGTTTGAAGAAGAGATTGAAGTTCGATTGAATTATCGAGATCAAATGAGAAGATAGGAGATGTACGTGAATGGAAGGCCACTTGGACCAAGGAGGGAACACCCAGAATAATCGACCCTTAGGGGGAGATTGTTAGGTTTATGGAAAAGTGTTGATTATGTGGTTTTATTATATTTTGTTATTAGACTTTATTTTGTTTAGTTTAATATAGCTTGTAATAAGGTTTATTATGCTTTAAGTAAGAAATAGCATAATAACCAAAGTCTAGGGACTAGTATTGTCAAGATAGGAAAATAAGGAAGGGAAGCCTCCCTCCCATTGCCTATAAATAGCCCTCTAATCTTCATTAGAGGGTGATGCTCTTGTAACCAACTTTCATTTTCCCTCCTTAATAAGATTTGAATTTTCCCTTCACTTGCTCTCATTCTCTCTAATCTTACATGTTGATATGATTGATTCAAGATTCATGTGACCTATCAGCTTGGTATGATGAACTCTCAATATTCCTGATGTATAAATGATTCACTAAAGGTACTATTGACCCAACTCTATTCACAATAAGATACGGGGAAGACATTCTACTTGTGTAAATTTATATCGATGACATTATTTTTGGGTCTACAAACCTAAAATTTTCTAAAAGATTTGAAAAAATGATGCAAAGTAGATTTGAGATTTCCTTAATGGGGGAAATGAAATTCTTTTTATGACTTCAGATCCACTAATCCCCAAGAGGTATTTTTATCAACCAGGCCAAATACGCTTTAGAAATGCTTAAAAAACATGGAATGAATTAATGTGATAGCATTGGTACACCAATGGCTACTAAACCTAAACTGGATGCAGACTTGAGTGGATTACCCGTTGACCAAACAAAATATAGAAGTATGATCGGGTCACTCATGTATTTGACTTCCTGTAGACCAGAATTAGTGCAAGCAGTATGCTAATGTGCATGTTATCAAGCAAGACCAACTAGAAAAACACCTCAAAGAGGTTAAAAGGATCTTTCGATACTTAAAGGGAACCATCAATATGGGACACTAGTATCTGAAGGATTCTGGTTTTAAACTAACCGCATTTTTAGATGTTGATCATGTCGGATGCCTTGATACTTGCAAAAGCAATTCTGGAGGAATACAATTCCTAGGTGAAAAGTTAGTCAGTTGGATGTCAAAGAAACAAGAGTACACTGCAATGTCTACAACAGAAGCAGAGTACTTGGCGTAATCCGCAAGTTGTGCTCAAGTAATGTGGATGAGGACACAGCTTAAGGATTATGGTTTTGACTACAACAGAATACCGTTGTATTGCGACTCTCAATCAGCCATAGCAATCTCATGCAACCCCGTGCAGCACTCTCGTACCAAGCACATCAATGTCCGCTACCACTTCGTAAAGGAACAGCTTGAACGTGGTATAATTGAATTGTACTTTGTCAGAACTGAATACCAGTTAGCTGACATGTTTAAGAAAGCTCTGTCGTAAGATAGGTTTGAGTATCTTGTCAGACGACTCGGTATGAGATGTTTGACTCCAGCAGAACTGGAGGTTCTGGCAAATGAGACTGCTTGATATTTCATCAAACATCGACATGTAAATATTTTTGAAAAAGAAAATACAAAAATATAAAACCTATAAAACCAAATACAAAAATATAAAATTTCAAAAAGCAAATACAAAATTAGAAAACCAAAAAATTCCAAAAAGAATCTTCTCGACATGTCTCTTGGAATCGATAACATTTACGTAACTAGAAATGACGATTAATATTGTCACGGGTATGTAAATGAAGTTCGAGCAAGAGTTCAAAAGTTTCAAAACATGTCATTTCTAATTTTCTTTATGACTTGTAATCGCTCTCAGATTGCAACTCGGACCCCAATGACAAAGGAGAGTGTGTGTCTCAGTGCGCTTATCCTTGGCGTTAGAAGAGAAGTATTCTAACATTGTGGTTTTTTAAAAGGTAGAACATAATTTTTTCTAGAATGATGTTCATGACAACATTTCACAAACAGTGATTTTAAAATTATGGTATCTTTCAAAATTGTGTGTTAAACACACCATCCCTCACAAAGCTTTCAAAGACGACCTATTTACAATTGGATCAATTTTTGAGGGGGAGTTTTTTGAAAAACAAAGTTTTAATGATTTTGGATACATCATCTCACGAAAATTCTTATGTATTCAAAACATTATCAAAAGTCTCTTAATAATAACTCGGTAATAATGACAACTTAATTTTGAATGTTTGTTATAAGATGATCAAGTGTTTGAGCACAATTTTTTAAGAATTCTTCAATGACAATTCATAATCTTTTAAAATTGTGTGCTCAACACTGTCTCAACCTCAATTTTATATTCTTTTTACAACTTGGTATCATTTTCTTTGGTATCAAACATATGTAAAATTGAGGGGGGCAAGAAGAAAAAGTTTCACATAATTTATGTTGTAACATTTTTTCCCCAAAGATTTTTCATGACAAATTTTAATCAATTGGTATTTCAAAGACTAGGTGACTTAGTATTTAAAACAAGGGGAGAAATATAATTAAAATGTGATCTTGAAAATAATAAGTGATCTAAAGACTCAAAGTGCTTTTCTACTCTTACCCACATCTACGAAACATTTTCGAATATCGATGCACGTGTGTAAGGGGAGTTTTTACTAAATATAAAACCTTTAAAATCATGATTAATATCTTTCGAAATTTGTTTTATGGTGACGATCAAATATCCAACAACCTATTAATTCACGAGGATTCTAAAGTCATAAGGTAGTTAGGTTAGGTATTAGTCCTATGATCCAACCAGAACTGAGGGATCTACCCAAGGATACTCCATAGTTAGGAAAAATAGTCCTTAGGTATGATTGGAGATGAAAGAGTATAAGGGAATAATGCTGACTAAGACACGAGTTAACACTGGAAAAATCACAACAAGGTGTTAGTAATGACATCTTGGTAAGCATTAAAGGGGTTGAAGAAGGAAAAAGAAATGTATGGATAAAGGGTCTAAAGAAAGAAGCCCTTCACACACATTTAGGCAAAAACCGGGTCAATACATATGATATCAATTTTTAAAAAGATGAATTCTGGTATTGAAGACAAGACATCATGGACCCAGTGATGCACTACACAACCCTTCCCAGCCATTCAAATTTCTCTCAAAAGATACTTGCTCATTTGTCACGAAGATCAACATGACTTCTATTGACTTTCTCATTCCGAGTTAGTTGATATTAAAAAGGTGGCAGTCTACTCCAGCATCCGATTACTAAAACCAAAACGCACAATCGAGTCTAGAGCCAAGTGATTAATAAATAAATCTCATTAGGACACATTCCAAGACAAACACTTGTTGAACACCATTAAGTTCACAAGCTGTTATCAAGAGTCCTACGCATTATCCTTGTGATTTTGCTAGAACATTCAGAGTGATACTCTTCAGCATTCACAGTAACGAATGGAAATCCTTCCAGTGTCATCATCAAACAACACTGTGGTAGGTGACATGCGAGTTCTATATGAATCAAACTTATGATAACTGGATATTGATTTCGGTTTAGTAAATGAATTAACGGCTCAATCAGTAAGATAGTAACTAACTAATTCACTCTTATCGTGTTGTCTGCTTTGAGACGTTCCAGTAAAGAGAACAAGCAAGCATGGTGAATCTAATATATTAGTGTTAGAGGATCTTACGTTTTAAGCTGGAAACCCTGTCAAGGAGATTCTTCTAAATTGAATATACCTGATCACAAGTCGGTCACTACGGAACCAAAAGTTATCACAACCATATTCCGACGAATGACAAAGCCATATTCGTCTATATCTGTTGTTTATCACTAACATTAAAATGCAAGTACAAATGACGGCGTTGCAGCCTCATTCCAGCTGAGTCAATGACAAAGCCATATTCGTCCATATTCATTAGCACATGCTCATGCGCAAACTACAAAGACAAACTATAAGCATCAAGATTCAAGAATTATGAAAGCTTAAGAATTAAATACAAAGAATTCCGCAAACTCTAATATTCAAGATCTTCCTAAAGATATCAAGATTATCAAGACAAAGATTGTCAAGGAATATTGTTAGCAAGCTTTTATGATGGAGCAAAGTATGAGCATGTTAATCAAGACATAAGATCACAAGATGACAATGACGATAATGACATACAAGGAAAAGTTTTATAGATCTTAAGACTAAAGACAAAGTCAAAAGACAATG
>BQNB010088809.1:0-27564 GCA_026074375.1 Tanacetum coccineum | reverse complement strand
TGTACATACTTGTTATTAACTTTTGTGTATGCTTCTTGTGCAATAATATAATACTTTAATATTCTAGTTACCAACTCAATCCATATGTATCGGTACGTATCTTATATTTTGAATCTTGTTTTCTTTTTCTGGTTTATTAGGTACACTTGATTTTTTACCCTAAGTCGTTACTATATTTGATTTCTAAGACTAATGATGAAAGGAACTCACTCATTTATTTTTGCATAAAAGATTTCTTTACAAATTGTTATTTGTGCAAACTAGTGCATAATAAATCAAATACGTACAGAGGTGAAATAATTTGTGATTGAGAAATCGATCGCCCAGATTGACTCGTTGTAATCACACATGTTTCAAAAAAGTTTGTAAAATCACATGTGATTTAAAGGGAAAATTCTCAAAATAAACCACTCGTACAAAGTGTGTACCTTTTTTAGACCAAATAATTTTGACTTCTCAAAATAGACCGGTCGTCCAAGTCGCCTAAAAAAATTGTACCTTTTGTGTAAGTAACTTTTTCAGACATGTTTTTAGGCGACCTATTAAATGTATTTTAGGCGACTTTTGTTTTTGTCCTTATAAGAAAAAATAGTCAAACAAAATGATACTTTTATAGTCATATAAATTGGACAATTGTCTTATAAAAAAATTATTAACTTGATTTAAATATTATACGAATCGAATACTACATTGTTCCTCCTTTATACCCTATTTTCCCTCTTATAAAAAAATAAAAAATAAACAAAAAAAAAAAAAACTACTTTAAGTCTCATTGCAACTGTCATCTGTCCATCCTTCTCCCCGCTTCACAACCCAACCCTCCTTACACAAAAGTGGTACCACAAAATCAAATAATCTCGAACAATATCAATCTTGATTCTCTCCTTTCACCTATTCTTTAAAATAAGGTCTCCTTCTTAAATGAATCCTCTCATACATTCCTTTTCTTCTAACAACATAGACTTCATGTCTACGTATGGTGAAAGAGTCTCTCTTACATCATCTCTTCATATCTTAATACCGTCATTAATGGTGAAGTTGGAAACTACTTCTAAATATCTCTATGGTCTCTTCTCCGTACTTACTTAAAAAAAGTCTCTTAAAATAAATAGAATGGGAATTACTCTCCATCTTATCTTAATACCGTCATTTATAAGAAGTCTCTCCTCCCCTTATATCTTAGTCTCTTATCTAATAACTTCTTTAAAAAAAAATTCTCTTATTGGAAGTCTCTTATCTTATTTAATATCTTATACATTCTCCTAGAAAAAAACTTTTTTTCCTCACTTTCCCCCCCTCTTAAAATAAAACTTCTTTTCTTGAAGTCTCTTCTCTTATAAATTACTCTTAAATCGTTTTACATAAGAAGTCTCATTATAAATTCCGTTCTAACTTCTTTTAAAGGGTATGAAAGTCACTTCACATAAATAATTCTCGTGAAGAGTCTCTCTTACTCACATAACCTAAAACATTTACATTAAATAAGAAACAATTTTCAGTATTACTTTTCTTGAGTTATCCCTCAGTTAATCCATCATTATAGACAGTTATAATACGTTTAAACTTACCTATTCACATAAATTAACAAATCTGTTCTTAAATCTTCTTAAGAAAAAAGAAGAGGGAGGGACTCTCCTCTCGCTTAGTCTCCTTAATAGTTCTCTTTTTATAAATAATACCAATAAAAAAAAAGACTTCATTCTCGTAAGTGAGGTCTCTCCTTTAGCAAAATAACTAACTTTCTTTAAGGCAGAGTCATCCTCTTTCGTTATCTTATGAAAGACAGAAGGAGTCCCATTAAAATCTCTCTTAATTCTTCTTAATCATAGGGAAGTCTCTAATACCTTCTTTCTACCACACTCATTACCATTCGTTTTCCCTACTTAAATATATTCTTTGCTCTACATATGTCTCTTCCCTCTTTAATAAACTCTTTTCTAATCCCTATCTTTCATAAACATTCTCCCTATTATCTCTCTTGAAAACACCTTTCTCCTCTTAAAATTTACTTTCTTAAATCCTTTATAAACTCATAGAGAGTCTCAACTTATAAACTTAAGGTCCTTCTTCTCATAAAATAGGGCTCTTGAAGAGCTCATAACCGTCCAGCTACTCTTTTTCGTCTTACACTAATATACTCTCGGTAACTGGAATAAAATAACTCTCTTCACAGACCCTATCATCTCAACTAAAACAAGCTGAAACAAAACTAACATATTTTATAGAGATCAAATGTATAAAAATTAAATGCTTGAAACTTGAATCTGTAAAATATTGGCGGAGAATTTTTTTGCTTTCTCTTAGAATTTCTTAAAAGTTAAAACACACATATTTATTAATACTTCTTCTCATAAACTTGTTTAACAAACTCTTCAACATCCTATTCTCTAGCTTAGTCCTCTCTCAAATCTCAGTCTATACGGGCAGATCACTTCTTCGCTCACTTTCACACTTTCTATGCTGATTAAAGACTAATTCTATGATCAATATGGACAAGATTCTTTCATCTCGATAAGACATCTCACTGTGATCTAGATGAGGTATTTTGCAACGATGCAAGCTCATCAATAGATGGTGATGTTAACGTCTTTCTTTCTCCGACCTCTCAAGAAATCTCGCCGTGTAACGCTTTTTAGGGCTCTCCGGATCCATTTTAGGATGTAGACCCATAAAAACTTTCCTATCACGTATTCTTACTTATAATCAAAAAGAACCTTTAATCAAGAGCTTTAAGACGAGTAATAATAGTATTTAAAATCAAGATATAAGTGATGTTAAGGGAGAGTGAGTTCTTTTTCCGATCTCTTCAATCGTCGTGATTACCTTTTGCTTCTAAGTCTCCTCACTTCTCCATAGGAGGATGTATAGGCCCTAAGAAAACTTCCTTTACGTAGTTATTCTTACTACTTAGAATAATAAAAACCTTCATCAGAGCTTTAAGACTAGTAATAAATAGTAATTAAATAAATCTAGCAGAATGCACTATCAATATAGATAAGTCTTTAGAAAATGATGAATTGTTTCTTAATTGTTGAATCCAAAAAGATTCCAATCTTATTATCTTTTGACTTGTTCTATTTGAGCCTTGATGGGTGATTAACAAAGTTTCCCCAAATTTCTTTTTTGTGTATAACAACAATGAAAATTCATTCATATTCTTTTCTAAGCAAAGCATTGTAAATAACCATTTTGGTTTCATTATTTTTCGCAAGCCTTCTTTTAAGATCATCAGTTTGTTTTTCAAATGGGACAACCTCATCGAGTTTGGTTTTCGGATTATGAATAATGGGTTGAAAATCACCATTGGTAATAACATGCCAAAGATCTAGATCTTTTGATTTAACATATGTCTCGAATCTATTTTTCCAATAAATAAAACTATCACTTTCAAAAAGTGGTGGTCTTTGCATAGATTGCCCTTCTAGATATTTGTCGGAATCCATAGATCGATCCAAGCTTTAAAATACAATATATTTTAAAAATCTTGAGTGACCTTGGCTCCTGATACCAATTGTAGGAAACTAGAAGGGGGGTTGAATAGTTTACCGGTTAATTGTCCGTTTTAAAACTTTGCTTAGAAAATTGTTTGATTCGAGTTGTATATCAATCAATCAACAATATGAATCACAATTAAACTATCTAATGTAATGAACTAAGTAAACAATAACAATATAGAGAGATAGAGAAAGAAACGATCAAACCAAGACACCAAGATTTATAGTGGTTTGGCTACGAAGCACCTCTTCATTCCTACTTCACTCCCTGAGTACTCTACTTGAGATTTCACTATGTCAACAAGCTCCTTTTAGGCGGAGAAAACCGTTTACACATCGCTTGCTTTCTTTTCCGACACTAAGCTAGATGTTAAGTCCTAATCTTAGATAGAACCAATCTAAGACTTCACTGAGTCTTTACACACTCACAAGATATATACTCTTGGATTAACACACAATCCAAATCACAAATACACAATTTACACAATTGGATCTACACACAATTCAATTTACACAACAACACAAAGTTAATATAATAAAGACTTATGATCTTGAGGAGGAAGAAGGAGATCACTTAATAACAATTCGTATGTAGAAGAATACGATTGTTCTTCTCTTGCACTTGATTAGAAGAATAAGGGAGGAAGAAAAAATTAATCACTTGAAATAAGATCAAGGTATGTTAGTGATTAAAATATGTGTTTTAGAAAGAAAGAAAGAAGAGAGAAAAGTAGATCTGAGAAAATTCGTGGCAAGAGGTTCTGTTTTTCAGATGGGGTGGCCCAGTATTTATAGGAGACAAAAAGAGTTGTTGTGCTGGCGGCGGTCCCGGCGGCCCAAATATATTAAGGGGCCGCCAGGCCTATAAGAGGGCCGCCGTAGACTACGCTCCTCTTTTTGTCTTTTTGGGGGGAATGTGTTATCTGTTTTAGAACCTTCCATTTTGGGGGGAAATCTGATTTCAAATTTATTATTTTAATAATATATTTCTTTTATAAATAAATATTTTGTTTTTATATTTTTAGAAAAACACTTTTGTAGAAATGTAAGGTTTAAGAAAAATATTTTCTTAATCACTAATCATGTTTAATGATTTGTTTATCTATACCTTAAGTGATTAATCTTAGAAATTGAATTTTACAGTTAGTAATTTATAAACGTTTATTTTTATCGTAAACGTTTTTACATTTTGTTATTATCAAAATATCGAGAGGTCGAAAAATATAAATAACGTTTTTAGACATTATTTGTATTAACTATAATTATGTGACCAATTTTAAGCAAGATTATTTCTATAAATAAATTTCTAAAATAAATTTTCACATAAACAGTAATAATTACACATATGTAGGCAGTAAATTTTACATCTATTTACGTTTTTTAATGTAATTATCTATACTATATGATTTGGCTCGTGATGCCATTGTTGGAAATTGTCATCTAAATAACAATAATATTACAATTAATATTCTACGAGCTACGCCGCGGATCTATTCATATAGTGCAAATAATTAACATATAAAACATAAATAAGGAAACATACCGTTAGCAGCCAAGCTAGTGAAGAATGAGGATCTTGAAGTATACGCACGTGTGTAATATACGTGCTTTACCAAAAACTACTTCTAGTTACTAAAAGGAAGTAACCTCCACGAAGTTCATACACTACACGTCTAGCAGTATCACCCGAATGCTAGTTCTTGACCAACGAATATGATAACAAAAAAACCAAAACTAGAAAACCCTTATGGGTTCTTTCTTGTGATCGAACAAGGAGAAGGAGAGACAAAGGATGAGAATAATAAGCTCTAGGGTCATCCTTATATAGAGATGTATTTAGGGTTTTACCTAAAATAGATACCTTTTAGGAAAAGCTAGCCCAAAAGCCCAAACCTCCTTCCTTTGGGTTTGGCCTGTCGAACACAAGACAAACACCCCTTGGGGTTGACTTTTTGACTTTTCTAATTAATTATGGTTAATTACATTTAATTACTCATTAATTAAAAAGCCTTATTAGTTAGTTACAATTAATTAACTAATTAACGACCGTTAGTGTTCATTCGTCAAATCATATATTAATATAAATAATAAATATACATTTATATTACTATTCATATTAATATCATGATACCTAAATGTATAATGTGTGTGACCCCGTAGGCTCACGTATTTTCAGCCGTATAAATATTCGTATGACATGAGCACAAACCCAACAAAAACCACTTCCGCAAGTCCAAACAAACCAATAGTGTTTGTAAAACAAAGTCAAAAAGAAATAGCGTTAACTAGCTTTGTTAAACCCGTTGTCCCTCAAACTCACTTTGCAAACACTCAAGGTTCTCAAGCACCCATTATCAGAGTGGGAATAACACAGCAAGGACATCACTCGGGCTCTCATAATGGACATGGATACACACGACCTCTAGTTGACCCTAGACCTCTCTTAGCCACACCAAATATGAGATCTTCAAACTCATATAATCGAAGACCTTATTTTCAAAATAATCGTTCTTCTGACAAAAGAACCTTTCACAAAAACCAAAGGTCTTCGCATCATCAACCTTGCACTTACCAAATAAGAGAAAACTCCTACCCAAATCAAAGGCTAAAACACCTTGGAGCGTTGAACCAAACTTTCAAAACGGCCATGATTTTCAAAACAATCCTTGGTCCGCATTCTCGAGGTACGACCTACATAAACTATGTGCCTTTCTACAAGGCCCAAGATTAGTTAACTTGGGCAGCATATTTGCTAACCACAGCGGACCCATCAAGCAATGGGTGCCACAACCTTGAATTCATATTTGCTTTTAGGTGTGGCTTAAATGTGATCTACTACTAGATGATTGGATTGTGGATAGTGGTTGCATTAAGCACATGACCGGGAATAGAAGATTGTTTACTTTGTACAAGGCGTATGATGGTGGACATGTCGTATTTGGGAGCAACCTAAAGGGCAAGGTCGTCGGTGGAGGTAATATTTCTTATAACTCCATTACAATTACCAATGTTGACCATGTTAGTGGTTTAGCTTTTAACTTGATTAGTGTAGGTCAATTGTGTAATGATAATTGCTTAGTTAGCTTTACTAAAGTTGATTGTGCTATTAGTAAAAATGGTAAAAAGCTAGCTAAAGGTCTTAGAAGAAATAGTTTAGATACGTGAAAATTAGGAGATAACTCCAAACAATAAATTTGTCTTACATCCATGGTGGATAACTCAACGCTCTGGCATAGGAGGTTAGGTCACCCAAATAAAAGGTTAGTTCAAAACTTAGCTTCCAATGAGCTAGTAATGAACCTACCAAAATTGAGCTTTGAAAGACACTTTTATGATACGTGTGGTTTAGGGAGTCAAGGTAATGCAAACAATATGACTAGGAAAGAAGTGTAAACTACTAGGCTTTTAGAGTTGTTACACTTAGATTTGGTTGGTCCATCTCTCATTCAAAGTTACAAACGAAAGTTCTACACTTTAAGGATTGTTGATGACTACTCAAATTACACCTGGGTTATGTTTGTAGAGTCTAAGGAAGATGTCTTAGAAAAGTTTAAATATTATGTAAAAAGCTTGAAAACCTACATGATTGTTCTATTGTTTCAATTGTAACAAATCATAGTAGTAAATTTGATAAAATGCAATTTGGGAGCTTTTTGAACAACATAGAATGTCTTATAACTTGTTGGGCCCGTTCACTTCTCAATCGAATGAGATTGTTGAAAGAACACATAGCAAGTTAATAAAGATGAGTCGTGCTATGTTAGATGAGCAATCTATTTCACAAAAGTTTTGATGTCATGCATCAGATAGGGCAATATACATATTTAATAGGGTTTATATTAGAAAATTCTTTAACAAAACACCCTACGAAATTCTAAGAAATAGAAGCCATCATTAAAGTACTTTAGGGTCTTTGGTTGTAAAGTATTTATACTTAACACTAAAGTACATCTCACCAAGTCTGATCCAAAGTAATACGAAGGTGTATTCTTAGGATACTCTCAAACTAGTAAAGCATACATAGTGCTTAACAAGGGAACAATGAGGATTGAGGAATCTCTCAATGTTACCTTTGATGAAAGCTTGCCCGAGCCCAAGTCATCTTCTTCGGTAGAAGATGATAGGATTAATGAACCCATAGTTCAAGATCTCAATAGGTCGCCGTCATTGCAAGTTAATATTTTGGGTGAAGGCTATCCTAAGAATCTAAAAGAAGCTATAGGTCACCCAATAGAACAAGTAATTGGTGAATTGAATGAGAGGACACTTAGGTCTAAGACTAACCAAGCTTAGGATTTTCGTATGACATTTTTCAAAGTCGAAATTGCACGTGTCTAGTTGAGGTTATTCACGGTTGACATGCACTATAGGATATTGATTTGAGAGTGTGAGGGGTAAAAAATAAGAGTGAAAATCTAGAGGTCGTTCGCATACCCTATTAGAGATAATTGTGCTCTTAGAGCTTATCTGATTATGTGCTATGTGTTAGGACTTATGTGAAAGGCATGGAAGTTAAGCAACATTGTTGTTTTAACGAGATGAAGGATAGACGTCAATGCATTATTCAAACTATGGTTAACATATCTCGGATTCTACATGTCAAACCTATGTGCTATGAACAAGAAATTTGATCTACATCTTGTCAATATTGAAAATAATCATCGCCTCACATATCTAAATGTGTGAAATCGAGTTATTCACAACATTGCATGCTCTATTCCCTATGATAAACATGAAAGATTTGTTAGACAAATTCATTAACAAAATTACTTTGGATCACAACTCACCCTTGTGTTGAAAAGGTTACATTTATGTCAACTTGTTCATGTTATGTGATCTAAATGTACATATATATGTAGGAACTAAGACATGAAACTAGATCATCCAATTCCAACTAAACCTTAACTAAACCTCTTAAATCACCAAAGCATAATTGTCTTCTTAATGGATTACCTTACTTACAAAAGGCATAACCATCTTAAACATTAAGGAATCAATAGTACCAAAATCCTATTATCCAATGCCTATTAACCATTCTCAATTTACATCTATCTCCTAGTGTTTCACTATAAAAGCACTTGTATATGAGATCACTCACCACCCACATTGTGATCAATCTACCTTCTCACTAAGAATATGACCTCAAAATATTTCATGAAACTGGTCGATTGCCGATACCACATTAGCTCCTACAAACCTTTTTAAAATCGCCATTATCTTGAAGGTCGTCACTGCGACAAAATTTCATATTCGCCACTAGCCTAAAACAACCCTTTTCTCGTTCAAACTGCCTCCATTTATGAATCTACCATCATCCATTTACCCACGTCATATTCATGAATTTTACCATAAATATTACTTTGATAGAATCACAACCTCTCTTTGCTTTCACATGTATAGGCATGATTATAACTGGTATCTAAGTGACTTCGGCAAGATCCTAAGTATATCATCCACTGGAACCTTATTCTATTGTATGTCAACTAGCACCCTTAATTTTAAGAAAATTAGATTCTATCACCCTAACTCGACCTCAACTGATCCTCTAATAAATGGTGCTCTTGTTCAAAACGTAATCTTAAAAGAACAATTTCATTATCAAATTACCCCCTCACTTACATGGGATAAGTCAAAACTTCATGATCACTTGAAACTTTGGGCCAAAGTCTTGCTCACAAATGTGTTCTTAGAGATTAAAGAAAAGAAAGAATTGCCTATCATTGTTGGATATATGCTCTTTTGCATTAAAACACACATCCCATTTAACTTTGCCTATTTTCTGGAAAAGAGAATGGATGGAATCGAATTCAACTTAAATCCAATTCCATTTGCTAGGATCATAACAACACTTGCTGAGTTCATCAAGAATGAACACCTAGAGGATGACTCTAGAGTGATGGAAGTGGATGATGTACTTCCCATGTCGGTTCCCTTCATAATGGACTCAATTAAATTCTAAAAAGACAACATAGTAGTAGAATAAAATATTGCTTGTACTGCTAACGTAACTGGTGACTATCACCAAAATATGCTTAAGAAATATGGATTACTTGCTTGAAATAATATGTGTTTTGCATTTGTGTTTATAACCTATATTATGCTCAACAAAAAGTAATTGGAGTCATGAACATATATACATATAAATGTTAAAATATGTATATGAATAAATGCAACAATATACAAAGTCACAATAATCCACATTTGTACGCATCCATGTTTCCAAGATTCCAAATGGTAAGCTAACCTATGTTAGACTTGCACATGTGTATATGTTTGTTGCTTGTGTTGCTTTGTGTTTGTTTGTTGCTTGTTGTAGCTAAGAACACTTTCAAAGGTAATGCTCTTGACCCATGGATCCCCGCCTTAGAACAAGGGGATCAACGATTTAGGGGGAGCACGCACAATGGTATATATTCTTTATTCTACAAATATATCAACCTTCTAATAAAAGACCAAGATCCCGCCTTTTTGATTTGACGAATGGGGGAGAAGGAAAGCAAAACATTGATGCTTTTGACCAGGAAAAGCAAGCTATCACAGAAGCAAAGAGCCATAGCATACATGGGAGTAAACAAGCTATAAAAGACTCATAAGGTGAAGACAATGTTCAAGCTTCACCATATTACAAGGCCAAGATCAAGACGCGAACTTCAATAATGGTGGTCTTATCTTTGCTACGTTTGTAATTTTATTTGCTTTCCGAAATAATATTTGTCATCATTAAAAAGGGAGAGATTATTGGTGCAATATTGACTAGGATCTCCTTTATGTTTTAATGATGACAAATAAACATTCGCAAAACATAAAATCACAAACGATAGCCAAAATTTGTAAAACCAGACATTTACGTCTGCCGCGCTGGGCACGCGTCAGCGCATGGCCAGCGCGCCACACACGAATTCCATTTTACGGGTTTTGCAATCGTCGGCTTTCCTATTACCCGACACATGTGAAAACTTCAATAAAGGTATGTACATGATATTTGAGTATTTGTGAACACTCCAAATGAGGTTTAGACTTAGAGTGGAGAAAAAACAAATCCTCCCGTTTTTCCATAAAACGCCAACTCAAATCCTTTATCAAACGCCTCAAGCCAAGGTCGGTACCTCTTTCTAAACCTAGTATGATCATGTTTTCAAGATACAAACAAGCAAAAGTAATTATTTGACCTTAATCTGAATTTACGTTGTTCCTAATCACGTAACGGGGTTTACTCCCTTATTGGTCAAACTAAGTCAAAGGTCACTTTGCGTAAATGCATCCTTTCTCGTTATGTGATATGTTTTACTTATGATGCAAAACACTTATCTTTTTTGCATCAAAATGATTAATGATAAAATCCATTATTGCTCGGATTTACAATTGATCCTAATCATGTAACGGGTTAGACTCCCGTATTGGTCAAACTAAGTCAAAGGTCACTTTGCGTAAGCACGTCCTTTCCCGTTATAGGATATGCTTTACTTAAGATGTAAAGCACTTAGCTTGTTTGCATCAAGATGATTAGTGATCAAATCCATTATTGATTATCATGGATTAAAGTCTAAATGACTAATTGAGTTTGTGGTATTTGGAAGTTAATCATACTTTGACTTTTCTCACTTCCTTACCTATAAATGTTTTTACAAACTCACATGTATTTCTTACATGTACAAGTCCTCACTTCTTCTAAAACCTATTCTAACTAATCACTTGTTTATCCTTCTTACCCAATAAGTTATTTCATTCTTCCACACACACTCCAGACATCTTATTCCTTAAACCATCCCATAATCACTTTTGCCCACTCTTTTCTTTCTTATAGGCAAAGTGATTTGTTGATAGAAATAATGCCTAAAAACGTTATTAATATTTTTCGATCTCTCTATGTTTTGATAATCACGAAATATAAAAACGATTAATGAAAAATTATTCGTAAACAAGTAATTAGTAGTAAATTTTCATTTCGAAAATTTAATCACTTAAAGGTATGAATAAACATATGCTTAATGCATTTTATGATCAAATAAATTTTTATTCAATCTCACATTTTTTTATAAAAATGTCACAAACATTTTTATAACTTTTACAAAATATTTTTGGATTTAAAAGAAATGTTTTATTCAAAATAAATATTTTGAATTCAAATTTTATACCTAAAAACGGCTAGAAATGTTCCAGAAAACACCTCCCCCAGAAAAGACAAAAAAAGGAGCGTCTGGGCTGGCGGGCCCCCTTAATTATAAAGGGCGGCCCCCTTAATTATTAAGGGGGCCGGCCCCTTTTTAAGGGGACCGCCCAGAAAAAAATCCATCTCGGCTGGCCTATAAATACTAGACTATTCCCCACTGTTTTTCTCACCTTTTGCACACACTTTTTTTTTGTTCTAAATCAGTTTATACTTTCCTTTCTTTTGATCATTTAATCATAAAGCCTTGTTTCCAAGTGATCCAAGTTTTGATCCTCAAGTGCAAGAGAAGAATACTTACTATCATCAAGTGAAGAAGTATTATAGCTTAGTGTGTGTCCTTGCAACCTTGTTGCAATTGCATCATATCTTGAAAATCATTTGTGTATATTGAAGGTGTGTATCATAGTTGTGTATACTAAGTAGATTGTAGTGATTATTGTAAGTATAGATAGATCGGGTTGATCTTAGTAGGTAGTGTTTGATTGGTGTGATCAAGGTAGTGTTTAGTTAAAGTGAAATTGTGAAGAAAAGTATAGAAAGGTTGTGAAGGGTAGAGAAGTTGTGAAGTGAAGAATAGTCATGCAGTGAAGAAGAAGTCATGTGGTGAAGCCAAGTTGTGAATTTTCATGAAGTGGTGTGTTTTGTTGTGATATATTGGTTCTAGCGATGATTAGAACTCGACATTTCGCTTAGTGTTGGAAATTGGTGTAAGCTAAGTTGTGTACGGTTTTCTCCGCCTAAAGGGAGCTTGTTGACATAGTGAAGAAAACTCTTAAGTTTGGTGCTCGGGGAGTGGAGTAGGGCGAAGAGGTGCTTCGTTACCGAACCACTATAAATCCTCGTGTTGTGGTTTGATCTTTCCATCTCTTATCTCTTATCTTGCATATTTATTTTATATCTTGTCATTACTTACTTGATTAGTTAAATTGTTCATATTGTGCATATTGTGAATTCACATAAAATCGAATCTAAGTTTTTATAAACAAACATAACATTAATTTAAAAAGTGGTAAACTATTCAACCCCCTTCTAGTTTTCCACAATTGGTATCAGGAGCCACGTCAAACAAGATTTTTTAAATAAAATGTATTTTAAAACTTGAATCGATCTATGGAATCAGAAAAATATTTAGAAGGGCAATCTATGCAAAGACCACCACTATTTGAAAGTGATGGATTTATTTATTGGAAAAATAGATTCGAAACTTATGTGAAATCAAAAGATCTAGATCTTTGGCATGTTATTACCTATGGTGATTTTTCTCCTATTCAATATAATCCCAAAACTAAAAAGGATGAAACTGTATCTTTTGATAAACAAAACGATGATCTTAAAAAGAACCTTGCTAAAAATAATGAAGCTAAAATGGTGATTTATAATGCTTTACCATGTAAAGAATACGAAAGAATTTTGATGTGTAAAACCACAAAAGAAATTTGAGATACTTTATTAATCACTCACCAAGGTAATAGTCAAGTCAAAGATAATAAAATAGATCTTCTTGTTCAACAATATGAACAATTTATGATTCCAGAAGAGGAATTGATAGATAATGCTTTTGCTAGATTTAACACTATTATTACTAGTATAAAAGCACTTGATGAAGGTTTTTCTAGCAAGAATTATGTTAGGAAATTTCTTAGGTCACTTCATCGTAAATGGCGCGCAAAGGTTACAACTATTGAAGAATCAAAGGATTTAACATCTCTATCGCTTGATGAACTTATTAGAAACTTGAAAGTTTATGAAGTAATAATTAAGAATGATTCTGAAATGGTCAAAGGCAAAAGAGAACAAAATAGATCTCTTGCTTTGAAGGCCAAAAAGGAATCAAGTGATGAAGATAGCTCGAATTCCAATAGTGAAGTCGAAGAATACGCCATGGCCGTAAAAGAATTCAAGAAATTTTTCAAAAGACGAGGAAGATTTGCAAGCCAAACACGAGACGAAAGAAAGTCATTTCAAAGAAGTAGAAGTGACAAAGATGGTAAAAGTGAAAGAAAATGCTTTAGATGTGGAGATCCAAATCATTTCATCGGAGAATGTCCAAAGTCGTCAAGAAGCAATAATCAAAAAGCTTTCATTGGAGGAGCATGGAGTGATAGTGGCGAAGATGAGGAAGAAAAGGCTAAAGACGAAACTTGTCTTGTAGCTCAAGCATCAAATGAAATATGCTTAGGAATAAACTTAGAGCCCGACGAATGGATTAAAGATAGTGGATGCTCGAAGCATATGACGGGTAACCGAAAATTATTTTCTACATACAAAGCGTATAACGGAGGGAACGTCATTTTCGGAAGCAATTTACGAGGCAACATCATAGGCAAAGGTACGATTTCTCATGACTCCCTAATTATTGAAAATGTTGAGCACGTAGATAATTTAAAATTTAATTTGCTTAGTGTTGGTCAAATATGTGATAATAAATGCAAAGTAGTATTTACCGAACATGATAGCGAAATAATCAAAGACGAAAAGGTCATAGGTAGAGGAATTAGAAAAAGAGGACTATATGTGATGAAATTAGGAAATAAACCGGAAGATAAAATATGTCTTGCAACTTTAGACGAAAACTCCACCTTATGGCATAGGAGATTAGGTCACGCAAATATGCAATTAATTCAATCATTGGCTTCTAAGGAATTAGTTAGAAATATACCTAAGCTTAAATTTGACCGACACTTTTGCGACGCTTGCAAAATTGGAAAGCAAGTTTCATGCTAGTCACAAAGCCAAAAATATAGTATCAACAACTAGATGCTTAGAATTATTACACATGACTTATTTGGCCCATCCGCCGTTATGGAGGTTCATGGGAAATCATTTAAACATTAGTAATGTAGTATGACAATTCTCGAAATACAATGGGACTAGACTTTTAGAAATAAAACCGAAGCATTCAGTGAGTTTGAAATATTTAGTAAAATGATTCAAAATAAATTAGGATGTTCCATAGTGTTAATTAGATCGGATCATGGTCGGGAATTTGATAATGAAGTACAATTCGGAAACTATTGTGAGTTAAACGGAATTTCTCACAATTTCTCCGCTCCTCGTACTCCACAATCAAATGGGGTAGTAGAAAGAAAGAACCGCACTCTACAAGAAATGAGTAGAACCATGTTAAATGAACAATCTATTCCACAAAAAATTTGGTGTAATGCGGTCGATACATCAACCTACATAATAAATAGAATCTCCATTAGACATATTTTAGGAAAAACCCCATACGAGTTATTAAGAGGAAGAAAACCAAACCTAAACTATTTCAAAGTATTTGGAAGTAAATGCTTCATTCTTAATACAAAGGATTACCTCACCAAGTTCGACCCAAAGTCGTATGAAGGTGTTTTCTTAGGATACTCTCAAAATAGCAAAGCCTATATAATTCTTAACAAACATACAATGAAAGTCGAAGAATCCTTAAATGTGACATTCGATGAAACTCCTCCCCCGTCTAAAACATCACCTTTGGAGGATGATGATTTAGTCAAAGAAGAAGCTATTGAGGTTAGTAAAACAAGACCTTTAGGAAATAATCTCGAAGATAAATTTTTAGAAAATAATGAAATTATAAACATAAAAGAATCTAAAAGTCATCCATTAGAAAATGTTATAGGTAATTTAAATCAAAGAACTCTTAGATCACAAGCCCAAGACAAAAGTAATTTCTTTTGTTTTCTTTCAACCATAGAACCTAAAAATATAAATGAAGCACTAAAAGATGAAAGTTGGGTAATTGCTATGCAAGAAGAATTAAACCAATTCGTATCAAATGATGTTTGGGAATTAGTCCCAAATCCTATGGATATGACCATAATTGGAACTAAATGGGTATTTAGAAATAAGCTTGACAAAAATGGTGTCGTATCTAGAAACAAAGCTAGGCTAGTTGCCCAAGGTTATAATCAACAAGAAGGAATTGATTATGACGAAACTTATGCACCCGTAGCTAGATTAGAATCCATAAGAATATTGTTAGCTTATGCATGCGCACTAGACTTCAAATTATTTCAAATGGATGTAAAGAGTGCATTCCTTAATGGTTTTATCAATGAGGAGGTTTACGTGGCACAACCTTCGGGATTCATTGACTTCGCAAAACCTAATCATGTCTATAGACTTAAGAAAGCTCTTTACGGACTCAAACAAGCTCCTAAAGCTTGGTACGATAGATTAAAAGCCTTTCTTATTAAACATGATTACACCATGGGAATGGTAGATAACACACTCTTTACTAAAAAGAAGGACCCCAATCTCATCATTGTCCAAATATATGTCGATGATATTATATTCGGATCAACTTGTCAAGAGATGTGTGATGATTTTGCCAAAATCATGCATGACGAGTTCGAAATGAGTATGATGGGGGAACTAAATTTTTTCTTAGGACTACAAATAAAACAATTAATACAGATGATATATTCTTTTAATCAATCAATATATAAAAAGGAATGCTTAAGAATTTACATAGTAGACTCTAAGCCAATGAAAACTCCCATATCCACGGAAACAAAACTCACGAAAGACGTAGAAGGTGAGTCCATAGATAACACTAAATATAGAGGTATGATAGGACGTTTATTATACTTAACGGCAAGTAGGCCCGATATCATGTTTAGTGTTTGCCTTTGTGCACACTTCCATGAGGATCCTAAAATCTCTTACCTTGAAGCGGTTAAACGTATCTTCTGATATGTTAAAGGTACTATGCACTTAGGATTATGGCATCCTAAGGGGTCCGACATAGAAACCATAGTATATGCGGACTCTGATCATGCAGGAGATTATGTGGACCGAAAAAGCACTAGTAGTATTTGCACGTTTATGGGATGTTGTTTAACATCTTGGTTCTCAAAGAAGCAAACCGCTCTTGCTATTTCCACAACCGAAGCCGGATATGTAAGAGCTGGAAAGGCATGTCAACAAGAACTATGGATGAAACAACTCTCGTAGACTATGGCATTAGGTTAGATGACATTCCTGTAATGTGTGATAATAAAGGGGCTATAGACTTAAGCAAAAATCCCGTACAACACTCTCGTACAAAACACATTGAGATTCGTCAGCATTTCCTTCGTGACAATGTTCAAAAAGGAAATATTTCCATAGAAAATATGTCATCGGAAGATAACATTGCCGATATTCTAACTAAACCCCTTAAACGTGAGCCCTTCAATTACTTATGTCTACGTCTAGGAATGATGGAACAAATTGATTAAATGCTTACTAAGTAGTCTCATTACCATAACTGACTGATAAGCAACTTAAAAGTAAATAAGAACAATGAA
Organism: Tanacetum coccineum; assembly: GCA_026074375.1. Classification (NCBI taxonomy): domain Eukaryota; kingdom Viridiplantae; phylum Streptophyta; class Magnoliopsida; order Asterales; family Asteraceae; genus Tanacetum; species Tanacetum coccineum. Next base: position 10,609 of record BQNB010088809.1, on the reverse strand, counting down.
CTGAAATCAAAACTGCAATGCCAAAATCAAAAAATTAAGAAAAAAAATTTGTCAGATGGGCGGCCCCCTTAATTCTTAACGGGCGGTCCCCTTAAAATTAAAGGGGTCGGCCATACAATTAAGGGGACCGGCCATCTTACAGTAGGAAAATATTTTTTTTCTTTCTGAGTCTAGGATTCTATTTTGCACAAAATCAAAAGTTGGGAACTCTTCAAAAGAACAATCTACATACAAGATTACGTAACCTTAGTTTAGCCAAAATTTAAGATTTTCTACTTATGTATATAAAAGTCCCAATTCACTTTAACAAAATCCTTCTCACGACTAGGAGTACATGAAAAATCCATTTTCATACATTGTTGATATATGCTAAAAACATTTTTCAAATCATGCATAATGATCTCATATTTGATGCCAAAGTATATAATCCAATATATACTTTGACTATTTTGTTTGAGCAATATTAAATCAAGGAGCACTTTGATTATTCCTTAGGTTTTCCTTTCTTAGAGTCGAAATAATCATCACTCCACATTTGTTACATATAGGTACACACTAGGCTTATAAATGCAAACACAAGTCTCTTTTAAATGCGTTTACAACACATAGGGTTTGTCTAAGAAATCTTAAAAGCATTACAACTATTTAGAGTATTAAAACTATTTTTATAATATGGTTTCTATTGAAGACTTTATTTTACCTTTTTACATGCTTGTCTACATGTTATTCTTGCTAAATACCCTTAGACTTGATCATGCTTGAAACAAAATTACAACTTTGCTTGAAACAAAATTACAACTTTATTTTACCTTTTTACATGCTTGTCAAGTGATGAAGATAGCTCGAATGTTGTAGTCTTAGTTGCCATAAAAACTAGGACTTGCTGCAAAATGGCCACAAAACAGACCACATTTTTACCATTTCCTAAAACAAAACAAAAATCTGGACTTTCTGGACTTTCCAGGTGGCAGCCCCCTTAAATCAAACGGGTGGTCCCCTTAAAATTAAAGGGACCGACCATACAATTAAGGGGACCAGCCACCTGAGACACGATTTTTACTGTTTCTTTTTGCTCTTTGACCCTCTTTCACCAACAATGTCTATCTTTCCTTAATTACACCATTCTCCTAGTATAAATCAACCCTTATCCTCAACACATTTTCCACACTCATCTTTTCTTCTCCAATGTCTTCCCCTCATAATCCTTCACCCAAACCTTCAAAGGTTGCCAACATATCCGTAAGACCCATTTGGAGAAAGAAGTTGAACTCTTGTCACACATCAAATATGGATGATGTTAATTTACCCACTTAAATTTCCAAACCACAATCTCCTCTCAATCAGAATCAACCATCTCAAGAGAACTCTCCTACCACTCAAACAAACCATGATTCTCTACCATCTCACTCACTTCCACTTGGTGATTCTTGCAACACTAATGTTGGACACACTCCCTCTCCACCACAAAGTGTCAATCAATCTCAAACCCCATTACCTCACTTACTTATCAATCCAAATGTTGCTAGTGTGCTTTATGCTTAAACATCACCATCACCTCATAAATGACATTAATCAACTTCAAGACCTATCAAACCTCCTATCCATGCATCTCTCACAACATAACACTTCCTCATCACCTTACTCTCTAAACTTACCTCACACCCTCAACTTGGATCAAGTTGAACAACATGTTGGTTATTGTCCTTGTTGCATATACACCCAAAAACAATTCCTAACCTTGAGTGAAGATATCAATTGGATTGAATTTCTTCTCACTCGACCACAACCACCACCTCAAATCCAACGTGACTATCCTCCAACAACCACCTCCGCTCCAAACTCTCCACCAACAACCAACTAAGCATAATACATGCCGACTTTTTCTCGCTTTCAAAATAAATGACCAACCCTCTCCTTTTGCAAGCAAGTCCTATGGAATTCTAGGACTATTAAGACCTATGTAGTTTACTTCTATTAATATGCTTCAAGCATATTATCTCTATTTGATGTATGCATGATTGTGTTTTATACACAATTTTTATGTTTAATGAATGCTCCTTAGTCTTATATTTTTTTATGCACTTGCTTTCTTCTTGGTTGGTTGAATTCTTCATATCCATAAAAGTTAAGCCTAGTTGATATATATTTGTGATTGTTAGTTTACACAAATAACTTGACACTTGTTAAGCATTATCCACATGTTTAAATATTTTTCCTATTTGCTACATGTTAGAGATAGTTGTCTTGTTCTTCTAACTTGTTTTGTAGCAAAGTTATCAATAGCTCGATTCCTTGGTGCCCTCGAACGAGGGGGAGTACACATCAAGGGGGAGCGTTCATCCCGTCGACTTTTCACATATTCATCGACGAAGCCTTTTTGATTCTACAAAAAGGGGGAGAAATGGAAATAAAACTCACTAAATACTTGTTTAAAAACAATTTTACATTTAATGAGTTTAGATTTTGTAATCATCAAAAAGGGGGAGATTGTTGATAGAAATAATGCCTAAAAACGTTATTAATATTTTTCGATCTCTCTACGTTTTGATAATCACAAAATGTAAAAACGATTAATGAAAAATTATTTGTAAACAAGTAATTAGTAGTAAATTTTCATTTTGAAAATTTAATCACTTAAAGGTATGAATAAACATATGCTTAATGCATTTTATGATCAAAGGAATTTTTATTCAACCTCACATTTTTTTAGTAAAAAAATCACAAAAGACATTTTTACTAGACTATTAACAAACCATTTTGGAATAAACAGCAAAGATTTATATCAAAATAAATATTGTTGAAATACAAATAATAATAAACCTAAAACGGCAGAAATGGTTTCAGAAATACAGCATCCTCCCCGCAAAAAATACAAAGGACGTATATGGTGCCTGGTGGTGGCCCCTTAATCTAAACGGGGCGGCCCCCTTATATATTAAGGGACCTACCGCATATTTAAGGGACCCGGCCCAGACAAACAATTTCGCTCATCCTGGCCTATAAATACTGTGACTACTTCTCCCATTTTTTTTCACACCTTTTGCACACACATGTCTTCTGTTCTAAATCATTTATAACTTTTCCTTTTCTTTTGATCTTTTTAATCATAAAGCCTTATTTCCAATGATCCATATCCAAGCTTTTGATACTTAAGAGCAAGAGAATAATACTTATATCAATCAGGTGAAGAAGTATATATAGCTTAGTGTGGTGTCCTGCAACCTTGATTGGCAATTGTATCATATCTGTAAATATTTGTGTATATTGAAGGTGTCTATCGAAGATGTGTATACTAAGGTATGATGGGGAGATCATTGATTAAAGTTAGATAAATGTGGTTGATCTCAGTAGGATTGTGTTTGATTTGGTGTGATCATGGGGAGGTAGAGATTAGTTAAAGTAGAATTGTGAAGTAAAAGTATTGAAAGGTTGTGAAGGGTAAAGAGAAGTTGTGATAAAGAATAGTCGTGTAGTGAAGAAGAAGTCATGTGGTGAAGCGAAGTTGTGAATTGTCGTGAAGTGGTGTGTTTTGTTGTGATAAATTTGGTTTCTTAGCGATGAAGTAAACTCGACATTCTTCGCCTTAGTGTCAGAAATTGGTGTAAAGATAAGTTGTGTACGGTTTCTCCCGCCTAAAAAGGAGCTTGTTGACAAAGTGAAGAAAACTCTCGCAGTTTTGGTGGTACTTCAGGGGGAGTGGAGAAAGGGAAAGTACGGTTCTTCGTTAACCGAACCCCTATAAATCCTAATGTTTGGTTTGATCTTCCATCTCTTATCTCTTATCTAGCCTATTTAAATTATATCTTGTTATATACTTACTTGATTAGAATAAATTGTTCAAAATTCTGTGCATATTGGTGAATTTCACATAATAAAATCCGAATCTACAAGTTTTGATAAACAAAACAAACACTAATTTAAAAAGCGGTAAACTATCCAACCCCCCTTCTAGTTTTCCACATGATTATTAACCCAAATCAATCCTTTGATTTCATCCTAAACACCATCACCTTCTTACTTTCTTTCCTAACACATCTTCAATACACAAAATACCCTATCTTTACTATACACCTTCAACCATATAAAACCCAAATCTTCATTCCTATAGTAATGCAACTCCATATTCCTTACACAATAGACTTTCTCTTGTACTTGTTGTACCTTTATGTCTCTTACATTCCCAACCAATATCTTCTATATCTTTCCAAATATTCTCCACCATATATCCACTATTCACCTTCATCCCCAATGAATTCAAATTACACACACACACACACACACACACACACACACACACATACACACACACACACACACACACATACACACTTCTTCATCTCAACTCTTGATCAATCCATGTCACCAATCCAAGTTCACACACTCTTCTCTCAACCCTTGGATTGCTTCTCAAACTAACACAACAAACACACTTTCATCGCTACCCTTGATCAAGCCATCTCATCAATCCAAACTTCCTCATTATATTCTCAACCATTAGATTGAACTCTCATCTTAAACAAACACACTTACCCTCATAAACATTCACTCCTCACTCACATAACAAGCACACCCTTCTTTCTACCCTTGATCTTGCCACTCAACCAAGTGTACTCTTTACATCATCACCCTCCATTTCAAACAAGATCAAGAGGCTCCCTTTTATCACATCATGTCACATCATGATAACTTATTGCCAACCCATCCGCCATTCTTATCCAACATGTGCTTGAAAGATTTGAAATTCAAATTTTAAATTCTCCCCTATTTCCCACCAAGTTTGGAATATTCCAAGAATATTACCTTATACCCTAACTAGCTATTTCAAATTTTTAGTTGGATCCTAACTAAGCTAGTTTGACTTTAAGGAATACCCAAACTACCCTTTTTTGATAATTCTTTTCTCTCTTTACTTTATCGGACAAGCAAAACGCTTTTAATACTTCACAAAATGCTTTTATCAAATGGCTATCTGAATTGGTTAACCTTGAGTGTAAGAATGATTGAAAGGTCATAGTGTAAAGTACAATTGGGGGTTTAACAAGAGCGGGTAATTAAAAAGCCAAAAACCCAAAAAATGGCTTCGGGTGTCTGGTGCGCTGGGCACGCGTTGACGTACGGCCAGCGCGCCAAACGCGAAGTGCATTCCCCATTTTTGGGTTCTTGGCCTATAAATACCCCCTCTTGACCTTTGTATTCCTTACCTTTTTCAAACATTCTTTCTTCTCTGTTCTCTTCTCTAATCCTCTAAGTCTAAACATCAAGTGTTCTTAATATTCTCTGCTATCATATATTGAAGAAGACGCATCTCCGCAAGAGAGCCACACAAGCACCTAATCCATACTTGTGTGTTTTGTTGAGGGTCTTCTTTATCATACACATTCTTTAGAATCGAGTATCTAGGCTAGCTTAGGACTTGTTTCTATAATCTATCTTTTCAGTCAATCGAGTTATAAGGGAAGTCTTGTATCCATGAGATCAAGCCTAGATCATTAGGGATCTAGTTAGGGTTTGTTAAGCTTCCAATAGGAATGCTTTTAGAGTTATAGGTTAAGTCGAATCACGGGTTCTTAGGAGTGGATTCCGAGGGTGGAATACCGTAGGTAGTAACTCTTCTGTATGAACGTCGAGCTTTGTTGAAAGTCGGTGGAGTTAAATTGTACTACGGTTTATAGTCCACCATAAACATTATACTAGGAAAAGTATAGGTGACATGGATTCGCAACTGGACGTACGGAAGGACTAAACCCCCTTCTCGAACCAGTATATGTCGTGGTGTCTCTTCTTCTCTCTATCTACTTATTGTTCTCATTGCAAAGTAGATTAATACACCACTCGGCTCTTTCAAGACATGAAGTTTTATAAACTTCAAAGAAGTCAAGAAAACCGTATTCACCCCCTACGGTTCTACACATTATAAAAAGAATTTGGATTAGGAGTCAGCATATGAATGGTCTAAACAAATTGACTGGTTCCATAAATAATGCCATTTAAAAACTTTACTTGGTTTTCTAAAACAATCAATTTGTCAATGTCTTTATATTGACTTATTTTGAAATCATTTTTAATTTGTTCGGTCTCCTTACAAAGAGTGTCAAACCTTATGTGATCTAAAGTAATCTGGTATGCTAACTAATCATTTTTCTCTTTAAATTAAAAGGTTTCATAAGCTTGTGTTTTTAAAGCTTCATTTGATTGATGTTTCTGTTGAGCTAACATACCAAGAGTTTCTTTGTACTTACGTTCGACCTCTTCTTTTTCAAGTTGACAGTTTTTATACATTTTGTACTTCTCAAGCTCAACCTCTTGGTGATGTAGTGCACTTATGCATCTGTATTTAGTGTCATTTGACACCTCAAAAGCATATTTGCACTCTTTCAATTCATAAGTAAGTGTTGCATTTGCTTTCCTTAATTGCTTTTGAATCGTTTTATTTTCATCAATATCAAGTTTTAAATTGGCAATTAAGTTAGCAAGCGTGACACGCTCATCTTCATGATCATCAGCATACTGGTCAGCCTAGAATTCATTCTTACACATAATTGATGAATCAGGTATGGTATTGCTATTAATCTTTTCCATCAAAGATGTGTCATTCATGTTTTCATGTTGCGTAGTATGTTTAGTTTCTACAACAAACACATTATAGCCAGCAGTATATGATACCTCAGCCATTGACTATGTGTCATAGGAAGGTTTAATATCCGTATCATTCCCAGAATTTTTTTTTCATTGCATTCATTCCCTGACCTATCGCTTTCATTTCCAAATGTGTTGATTTGATTCTCTGAGCTTCAAACATTCCATGACTTGCTACAATCATTCTATGAACTGTGTGCTTTCCTTTTTTATGTTAAAAACCCACTGCTGTTTGTTTTTTCTGAACTAGCATTTGTTGTTTTAACCTCTTGAACCTTGCACTCTTGAATCTGTAACTGTTTGTCATTCAACCTTTTTAATCTTTTCCGAATCTCTTGTTCTTGAAGTGCTCTTTCAACAATACATTTCTCAACGGAGTCCATGTTTTGAATTAATATTTCTTTGAGGGACTGAGCTCCCATATGAGTGTAGTTTTTAATGTCTTCTCTTGCTTCTCGAGCCTCGTACTCGAAATTGGAAGTCTTTAATACCTCTAAATGTATGAACTTCTGAAACTGTGTATTGATCATTCTGATGGTAGACTTGGAGTCTTTCTCATGAAGTGTTTCTTTGTTGAGTTGAGTTTCAAGGTTTTTCATGTTGTGAGCTAACTCAAACTTGAAAGTTCTTTCCTCTTCACCAAAGAGTCCTTGAAATGCTCATTTGAACCCAAAGTTCATAGGGAAATCTTGATTTGAGAGATGTTGAATGGTTGTTTTGAGTGCCTTAAGTTTGTTTATGGAACTCTCTTTCATACTCTTTGCTTCTTCTGCATTTGTTGCATCTCTTGTTCCTCTGTTTCTGAACACGCAGATAAAGTATCTTTCGTTTCTATTATACCGGATGTGAATTGAGTTGTGGAATGAATTACAGATCTTAAGTAGATAAGATTTGTGTTGCTGTTTGAAATCTTTGAAAAAGATACAAACTTTGTGAATTATTTGACGTTTAGGGATGAAAGTTGTGAACTTTATCAATTGTTTGAGTGTTTTGGTTGAAAAGGACTAACTGTGCAAATGCTACATCGTTAAAGGTTTAATCATCAAAGAATAGTGGTGATAGTGAAATAAGGTGAGGGTTCACTAAATTTGACAGGTTCGGCTTGCCTGTCAGATTCGATTCTAACCTGGTTCGGTTGACCTGTCGACTGGTTGACCTGGTTCGGTTGACCAAGTTCGGTGACTCTAGGTTTGGTGACCCTTGGTTCGGTGAACAGACACGAACAAGGGAACTTGAGGAACCAAATTTTAACACAACATTTCATCCAACTGAGCTACAAAGCTAGTTGTGTTATAACTCTTGTTAATACAAATAATGCTCAAAAACGTTATTTATATTTTTTGACCTCTCAACGTTTTGTTAATAACAAAATATAAAAACGTTTACAATAAAAATAAATGTTTACAAATTATTAAATGTAAAATTTCATTTCTAAGATTAGTGATCACTTAAGGTATGGACAAACAAAATAATTAAGCATGATTAGTGATCAAGAAAATATTTTTCTCTTAATCCTCACTTTTAAATCTACAAAAGTATTTTCTCAAAAATACATTTACAAAATATTTTCTAATTAAAATAAAAAGTTTTATTAAAAACTTAAAATTTGCAATTCAAATTTGAAAGTCAAATTTTCCCCCCAAAACGGAAGCTTCTACACCAGATACAACCTTCCCCACAAAAAGACAAAAAAGGGAGCAGAGTCTAGGCGGCAACCCCCTTATTGGCCTGGCGGCCCCCTTATATATAAGGGACCGCCGGGATAGCCCCTAGATAGTCGTTAGGATTTCCTACCTATGAATACTGGCCCATTCCCAGCAGAAAAATATTTCTATTTGCACGAAATTTTTTAGTCTTTTCTTTCTCTCTCTAAACCTTCTTTCTCTCACTAAAACTCTTGATCACTAACATACTTAGATCTTGTTTCAAGTGATCTAATCTATTCTTATCATCTCTTCCCTCTCATTCAAGTGCAAGAGAAGAACACTCGTATTCGTCAAGAAGCGGAGTGTTAATTAGTGATCTCTCCTCTCTACTTCTAAGTACCAAAAGTCTATTGTATTTATCTTGTGTATTTGTGTGATTCAGATATTGTGTAGATCCGATAGTGTAGATCTTGTGAGTGTGTATATCTTGTGAAGTGGTAGATTGGTTCTAGCTAAGAATATGACTCGACATTTAGCTTAGTGTCGGAAAATAACGTAAACGACGTGTAAACGGTTTTCTCCGCCTAAAGGGAGCTTGTTGACATAGTGAAATCTCGAGTCGGATACTCGGGGAGTGGAGTAGGGCGAAGAGGTGCTTCGTAGCCAAACCACTATAAAATCTTGGTGTCTTGGTTTGGTTGTTTCTTTCCATATCTCTTTACATTATTATTGTTGTTATCGTGGTTTAGTATAACAACCCGTAATTTTCTAGTATTTTCATCAATGTAATATCTACTTACTATATTAAGTACAACCTTTTTCATGGGAATATTTTTCGTTTTTATTCCATTCCATTATGTAACCTAGTTTACATTTTTAAAGTAAACGAGCTCACGCAACCTCTATCAATGCCATCTATATCTATGTTTATATCATGTAAACATCCTAAATATGTCAAGTCTATATCTTAATATCATTTTTACCAAGTACATTATCCATTTAACGTACTTTTCAAAATGTTATATCAAAACAAGCATTAAACGTAAATGTTTATATCAAAACCCTAATTATATGTAATGTATACATATAAAATGAATATGCAAGCCTTCAAGCATGTGTACAAGTGTACAATGCATCACATTTGAATTATATTTTCCCTCCAAGTCAATGTACAACTCATTAAAGCTCAATGTATAAATCTATTAAGCATAGAATTCAAACCTTGCCATTTTCACCATTTTCATTTTAGATTTCTTACCACCACTCTAGCACAAGGTACAAGCACTTAATGCATGACTTTTAAACCCTAAACCTAATCCCTAAATCATTCTAAAACCTAATATAAAACCCTAAACCTTAAATGAAACCCTAAAACCCTAATTTCACTTTCAACCTAAAACTAAACCCTAATCCTTAATCCTAACCCTAATCTTAACACTAAACCTTAATCCTAAACCCTAATCTATCCCTAATCCTAACCCTAATCCACATTTTAAAACCCTAAACCCTAACCCGAAATAAAATGAACCCGACACCCCTTTTCTTGCATTTTTACCCATTTTAAGCAACCAAGAATCTCAAGAAAGCACCCTAGCACCTCTATGACATCACCAAGCAGCCAACCAAGTAGCTTACAAGCACCTCCATCACCACCTTGTAAGCTACTACAAGCATATGTACACCAAACACCCTTTTTCGTCACCTACTTGTAAACCAAAACCCTCCACACCCTTACACCTCATCCTAAGCTTTCATGACTCACCCTAGATGTTCATTAGTCATTAATCTATAGACCTTGGCCACCACACCAAGAAAACTTGGGCACCAAGGGTCATTTACCACTATATATAGCCGAAACATACAACCATTTCAAATCACACCTCAAAAACTCATCACCACTCAAATGGAGTCTTAAATCAGACCAAGGAGGATCAAGAGAAGTCCCTAAGCTCAGAATAGAAGCCAAGAATCAAGAAAAAGGAGCCCTTGAAGTCGTTACTAGGCGTACGAACCCAAAAACCCCATTTCGACCCATTTTAGCTCAAGTAAGCTCAAATCTTGTTCAATAAACTTATAATCTGTATTAGAATGTTCATAATACTCTTAAGATCATATATGAACTCTTGTTTGAAGCTTTGAATCCTCAAACCCATGTGTTTTTTTATTAAAACCCTAAAAACGACCCGTTTTGATTTTCTAGCTAACGAATCCTTTTTCTAAACTTTTGTTATGTTAGAGCATCTTATTTTAGCTTCTTCTAATAAGCTATAACCTGCAAATATCATTTGGAATCTTAAAATAAGCTTGCATGGCTTTTTAGACTTATT
>BQNB010088808.1:15869-27564 GCA_026074375.1 Tanacetum coccineum | reverse complement strand
GCTATTGTTCCAAAGATTGTAGATGTTCAAGGATGGTTTTGTCGATGTTCCAAAGATTCCATATTTTGAAGATTAATGAAGTAGCTATTGTTCATAGAATTATAGAAAAATTGTTTAGAAGAAGGGTTCGATTATGATCGAGATGCTTTAGATTTCATTGCTACGAGATCTATAATGGATCTGTTAGAGGTGCAAATATACTTTAGAGTAATCGAGTCTTCTCGGAAAAAGGATGACCATTTCACGGACGTATGAATTAGTATGTGATTTACAGTTTCTACAGCTAAAGGAACTTTGCCCGTTTTGTGAGGTCTTTTACTATTTGTCATGACTTAAATTAGTTTCCAAACTTAAACATGTTTCTAATATTTCAGGGTTATTTAGATTTTGCATTTCTATGTGAATTATGATTAAGGTAGTGCAAGTGGTTTAATTAGTTTCTCTTTTCTGCAGATAATATTTAAAGAAGTAAAGATCATCACTTTTGATAAACTTTTGATTCATTGACATGGCGATTAAGACTAATGCATTCATTGAAGGGGCGCAATCTGAAGAACCAATGAAGTTACTTTTATCACGTGCTTCTCATTGGGGAGATGTCTTCTATACAAGAAAATTAAAAGTAGTCCATTTAAGTAATGTTGTGACTACTGTGGTTTACACGCTGTAAGAAATAGTGTTTATGTTTGGTTTTCCATATAAAGTGGTCGGCTAATGGGTTGTCAAACATGAATCTGGTATATGTAGTTCAACCTTATTATAACAAAAATTAAAACCACATATTATGAAACGAACTACTAAACAAAGCTTATCTTATGCACATGACAACATGTTCTTTTAACGTGATAATTTTTCTATGCATGCCTTTATTGATTGTGCAGTGGCTTGAGACAAAAACTTTGTGGCTTAATCATCTTCGTGATCGAGCAAGTGAGATTATGTGTAGCTTTTTCAAAGGTAAAAAGCAAGAATTGTCTAAAAGTTCTATGTTGTGGCAAAGATGGCAACTATAACAATTCCACTAACGACGTGCAAAGATGTCCTGTATAGATTCTAAGTGACTTTGTTATAATCTTTTTTGCAATCAATTATATGTAGTTTTTTTTCTTATGTTTTTTTAAACATAAGTTTATTGTTTGTTTTATATTTTTAACGTGATCGTATTGAACTTTGTACTCTATTATTTAAAAAAAATAATTGGAGTTGTGATATTTTCTTTTCAAATGCTTATGGTGCATATAAAGGAATTTGAATGCGTGTATGCAACTGCTTGCGGATAAACTTAGATGCACATGTATATGTACGAAAAAAAATTGTCATCACTTTGCCTTAATTATATCAATTTCATTTAAGTAATCATTTATATCATAACTATATACGTCTTACAATCGTGTATATCATATGTCTTAACTTCCATCATCTACTATTTCAAATGAATTCTTAAAGCTAGCCGCCCATCGGGCGGGCCTTGAGGCTAGTATATATATATTTAAAATATTTACTGAAATAGTCTTTGAGGTTATCGGTTCGTTGCAAGATGAGTCCCAACGACTAACAAATAATAATTGGCGTCATCGTTCCGTTGCAAAAATAATTCCACACTCTTCGATGCAGCGCGTGCGTTACAAACCTCGTTGTAATTATATGCTAAAAAGATGTTTTATCTATATTATTTTAATGTATAATTTTAGTTGTCACATCGAAGATGTTTGAGTTTAACGTTTTCTTCAAATGTAATAAAAAGAAAAAAGGTCAAAACGAGTTGCAAAACCTGGACGGCAATTAACAAACATAACGTAAAACAAACCACCGGTAAAACTTCGCTAATGGTCACCACCAACAGTCACATGTCCCACACCGGTAGTTGCAACTTTCCAATCAAACACAATAAAAAAAACATACTCCAATACAACAACCACATAACGACAATTCAACTATGTATAAAAAGGATTTGTAATTCGTAGTATTATTATTTGTATACTCCTTCCGTCTCAAAATTATTGTCCTCCGACAAAAAACACACAGTTTAAGAAAACATAATCATTACTGCATTCTCTCTTTTACTTTTTTTGCAAAATGTCAGTTTTGCCCTTGTGCAATTAATTTATTCTTTGAATGATGTTTGTAATTCTTAATATCATTAGGTGCAATATGGTAAACTTGCTACATTCTTCACAACTATATTTACAAAGGGACAATAATTTTGGGACAACCCAAAATGAAAAGAGGGACAATTAATTTGGGACGGAGGAAGTACTAAGTTTGTTGGGTAGTTATTTGCAGAGTGTGAACGATTATTTTTATAGTAGAATAAAAATATGCATATTTTAACAATTTAAATGTAACACTTCACCTTATATTTAGCATTTTCAAAAAATAAAATAGGAATAATTTCATATATCACCTTATTTTTGTGTTTAACTTCATATATACTCAAATTACAACTATTGAATGCATGATGTACAATGCTTTTAATGCATCTTTGAGTATATATGAAATTTCTAACTAAAAGTAAGGGGGTGTTTACTAAATTAAATAGTTCCATATGAACCACTTAATTAGCCACTTATTGGGGAGAGAGAAGCTTTAAAGCTTTCACCAATTAAGATGCAACAAGGGTTTGAGCCCACAAATCTTCCCCACTAAAAAGAAAAGAAACACCCCCTAAGTCTTCCCCACAAATCTTAACGTTTTACGGTTTTTGCTGTATGTGATTTTTAAAAATAAGGGTGAATGTGTGTTTTAATTAAAAAACACAAAAATGTAAGAAAGGGTGGTGGATGTTTTTTAAGGTTTAATCTTATCCATTAAATAAAGTTAAATCTTAGATTAATCCTCACCATTAGATTAATCCTCACCATTAGATCAAACTCAAATGGATGGTGAAGATTTGTCCCTTAATATGTGAGGAGAAACTGATATGCAAATGAACTTTTCTCCTCTAAGGGATATATGAAATTGCCCCAATAAAATAAATACAAATATAGTGGCGAAACGTATATTTATGAAGTATTAGTACATCTTCATACATTCTTTTAGAGAGGATCGTTGGTGGCTTCGTGTCTGGCACAACCATATCAAAACTCCATAGCGTCACAACCATATCAAAACTCATGCCGTCGGGGATCACGTCGTACTCACCAACCCAGGTGGTGGGTTTTTTTTCCATTTGTTTGTTGTATTTGTGTTTTTATGGTGCTTAGTGATAAAAACTTATAAAAAAATGCTCAAATGACATTATTTTTCTCACGACATCACCTCAAGACACTAAACCATACCTTATGAACTTAATACATATATTTTTAGCCACAAATGAAAATGATAAGATAAATTCAATTTTCACTTTCATGATCTTATCCGATCACTTTTAAATAGGCACTAATTTATACTACATTATAATGTATTTTGGACATTTCCAAAATAGAAAACTTAAAAAATTCGGATAACAAACTTACTAATAAGAAAAATGAAGTTACATCTAGTAAATTAAGTATATTAAATGTGTAGACTTGTAACGCAGATTCGGTTTTAAAGTTGTAATTTAAAATTTTATTTTAGCTATTACCTAATAATAGTAATCTCTAAAAACTATAATCTATTATAGAAAATCATTAAAAAGTATTTGAAAAAAAATGTAAAATTAGAAATCTTTAAATAGCATTAGCATTTTAACCGGCTGTTTTGTGTGAGTATCATGCTAGTATTATTCGTAAGAGTATACGTAAAAAGAAAATGTACGATAATATATCATTTTTTTATTTTTATCGTCATAAAATGTTACTTGTATCAAGTTCAATTCTACTAGATGCAAAAAAAATTCTAAAATGACCACATTGAAATCTTGAAAATAGGGGAATTTGCTCGATTTGAAACTGTATGACGATGAGTTCAAACCACATTAATTATTCGGGATCACGTTTGAAAACCATTACTTAAAAATAAAATGAAAAAGAAAAAAGAAAAAAAAACACCCAAACCCGAATCCCAATTCGGGTCAACCCGTAAAACGTTATTTCCTCATCAGTCGACTTCATTTGAACGTTGCCAATTTAAGTCAAACTTTATCACTTTCATGATCAATATTTATATAAAGTTCAACCCAATTTTCAGTCTTTATATACAACTACATCTGTTGTTCAATTTTGAAAAACCTTAATTTTTTTAATTTGGGGCTTTTTGAAATTGAGTTTATTTTTTATCTGGGTTTTGGAAATTGGGGAGAATTATGGCCAATTTAAGTGATTTTGAAGATGATTTTCATGATGCACATGAAGTGCTTGATAAAATGTCTGACTCAGAAGATGAAGGGTTTGTTTATGATTCATGGGTGGGGAATTTAGATAGTGTTGATAAGCGTCGTAATAAGTTTATAAGGTCTATTGGATTAAGTAATAAATGGGTTGTTAAAGAGGATGGAAATGAGCCCGAATGCGAAAAGAGTGAGAAAATTGAGCCTGTGTTGGATTTTGATGATGCAGTTTTGGATAGGAACCCTTCGTTGTCTTGTTGGTCGAATGCGGGTTTGGGGTTAGTACAATCTGGGACTTTAAACGAAGGTGAAGATGAGACAATGAAGCAGTCATTTGAGTTTGGTTCGTCTTCGCGAAAAGAGAGTGATAATGGGACTTTGTTAGATAGACGAAACAAAGTGAAAAAAGGTTGGTTGCAGAAGCTAAACGTTATGGCGCGAATCAGTGATCATTATCAAATGGAAGTAACATCAGCGAGTTCCAAAGTTAACGTACATACAAATAAAAAGAAATCTAAAGAGTTGTCATCGGTTTACGCCACACAGGACTTTGCAGCACATAATGGTTCCATTTCGGTACTTAAGTTTAGTCACGATGGTAGATATTTAGCAAGTGCGGGCGATGATGGTGTTGTGCGCATTTGGCCAGTATCCGAACAAGATGATCCAACACATAGTGGTATTCAAGTTAAAGACCCGTCATCGCGTTACTTTTCAACTAATCATCTTTCTGAATTAGCTCCGATTAAAGTAGATGGTGAAAAGACCAGAAAGATTAAGAAATCGTCGGATTTGACTTGTGTTATTCTACCGCCTAAAGTGATTCGGATATTGGAAAAACCCGTGCACGAGTTTCATGGTCATAGTGGCGAGATCTTGTCTCTCTCGTGGTCCAAAAAAGGGGTTAGTAACTCAAATATGTTGTTCATAAATCTTTACTTTTTATATTGTAGTTTGCACAATCTAATAATATGTATGCGTTTTAATGTCTATTTTACAGTATCTATTATCATCGTCGGTTGATGAAACTGTTCGATTGTGGCAAATTGGACACAGTGAGTGCCTCAAGGTTTTCGCTCACAATAACTATGGTGAGTTTGCTTTTGCTTTCAGGTTTATGTGTTTTATTTGATTATATAATACTGTGTTACTTACTATGGTTATCGATGCAGTGACCTGTGTAGAATTCAGTCCTGTGGATGAAAACCATTTCATTAGTGGTTCGATTGATGGTAAAGTACGAATCTGGGATATTAAAGGAGGCCAAGTTGTAGAATGGGTTGATAATCGGGAAATCGTCACTGCTGTTTGCTATTATACTAATGGAAAGGTTTGTGCTTTATGCTTGTTTTTATAATCAAACTATCGAAATCTAACCTTACGATTTTCACTAATGATGATATGTTCTTTCTTATTACAGGGTTTCATTGTGGGAACATTAGATGGAAACTGTAGTTTTTATGATATCATAGGTATGCATACATGTTTGATCAATTTCAATATTTTGGAAAGATCATGTCTTTACCCGAAAATAAGCAAATAATGAATTTTTGTTCTTTCAGATAAACGGGTGCACCTGGATACTCACATTTGTGTAATGAGTAAAAAGAAGTGGCCAAGACAAATAACTGGATTTCAGGTATTGACGGCGTTTATTAGTTTCTCTTCTCAACTCATTTCACTTTGGTTACTGTATGCTTATGAGTATGTAATTTTCACTTTCAGTTTTGCCCAACCGACTCGAGGAAAGTTATAGTCTCATCCGCTGATTCACAAGTCAGGGTTCTATGTGGCATCAATGTTGTCGGGAAATTCAAAGGTACATACATTGCTTCTGTATTTGTCTTCAAGTAGATCGATTGAAGTGATTATTAAGTTAATAAAAACATAATTAAGTAAATTACACAAATCCATCTAATGCTGCTTGGTGAATTATGGAAGTTGTTCTTCATCGATACTATTTCCATAAATGGTTCTACTATGTGTGTTTCGTTTTCACTTCTGCCCCCCTAAGCTCACTCACGTGTGAATGAAACCTAATTAGTTTAATTCTCGTCGGGAGTAAAGTGAAATTTGTAAAGGGACGAAAAGTGAAAGCATCCGGGCAGTTAGGTTCATTTATGCAAATTTTATCGGCAAGGGACAATTTATATTATTTACTTAAAATATTTAAATTCAGAACACAAATCCAAACACTCCTGAATGCATTTTGCTTAATGAAACTTGTATCATTGTCATGCAGGAAACCGAAGTTGTGGAAGCCAGATGTCAGCATCCTTCACATCAGACGGAAAACACATCTTATCAGCCGGTGACGATTCAAACATATACATGTGGAACCACCTTACCTCAGATAAACTCTACAAGAAAGCCAAAAGCAACTTCTCATGCGAAAGTTTCACCTCTTATAACGCCTCGGTTGCCATCCCGTGGTGTGGGATGAAAACAATAGCAGGGACATTTCCATCACCAAGACTAACAAACCCCACCACTCCAAGAAGCTCAATTAAATCACCGAGAAAACCCTCGTTGACCACTAGTAATAGCTTTCTTTTAGACACGTTTTTGAAAAGTCCTACTTATCCCACAGAAACACTTCCGGATTCGACACAAGTTAGTGTTTCGCCTTCAATGCGGAAATCAGAGTATAGGTTTTTGAACCGTGCTTATCGGAAGACATTTGTGGCCCCGCATACATGGGGTTTGGTTATTGTCTCTGCGGGATTGGATGGTCGGATCAGAACGTACATAAATTATGGGTTACCGGCCCGGATATGAAACCCGAGACATTGTCTTTTCATGTTACAACACAGTAATATATCAGTACATATAAAGGTATATACAGCAGTGTTTTAAAACCCGGGTTGACTCGGCCGGTTGAACCGGTTGACCCGTGACCCGATAGGGTGACCGGATGCCGGTTTTGGCCGAAAAACCCGGTTGAACCGTGACCCGATGGCTCGACCGGGTCGATTCAAAAACCGGTTTTTAAAACATTGATATACAGTATATAAACATAGTAGCATACAAAGTTATTTTTATAGTTTCTTGTATTGGGTGTTAATGTTGAACCAATTCCAAGAATCTGAATATACCAACTGTTGGGTTTCTCTTTTTATTGAAACTTTTTGTACTTGTATATTACAACAACAGATATACTTAATCTCGCCAGATCGGAGTACGAGACATTAAAATGTAGACAGATCATAATCAAAGCTTCGAGGAGTTAGAATGTACTTGTATAATGTGAAATGTAACTTTTACTATTGGGGTTGAAAGTTTTTATTTTCTAGTCAAATGTGACAACTACGACTGCATGGGTAAATTGTGAACGATAGAAAAGATTATTCACATGAGATCATATTTGACTTTTTGTGTCTACAATGACCATCTCGTTATTTCAACTTAAGTACATACATATAAATCGTTTGTCATCGGGTTTGTACCGACTAAGAGCACGGGGAGCGGTCGTGTCAAACTCTTCGTGCCAAACTTAAAAAGTGGTGTCACGTCAACAAAATAGAGTTTGGCATCAGAAATGCTATGACATCAGAATTCAGTGGCATTGATTTGGCACCAGAATTCTGGTGCCAAACTTTCTTTCTTTTTTAATTTTTTTAATTAACTATTATTTAAATAAACTTATTAAACTATAATAAAATTCATTAAAATTAAAACATTACATTTAAAAAAATACATAAATTAAAAGACATAATTTAAAAAACATAAATTTAACGGCGTCGGTCGACTAGTTTGGTGGTAGATATTCGGCTCGGATTCGTTCCTTTTGGGCGTTGATGATAGCGGCGTAGGTCGGATTCATCCCGCTTGTGTCAATTTGGAGAACTTTCATGTCCTCCGCAATCTTTTGAGCTTGAATCAACCGTCTTCGGTCTTCGCTCTCTTGCGAGAGCACTTGCATTTTGGCCTTGCGGTCTAAGTCGTATTGTTCCCCCATGAAATCTTGATAAGTGACCGGGTTAGAACCGGAGCTAGTGGTCAAGTTAGAACCGGAACGTTGACTTTTAGCAATTCGTTGCAACCCGGGTGGCCGAGGCAACTCATCATCTCCAAAATGGTCTGGTTCCTTGTCGGTACCCCGAAGACGACTTCTTCGTTGCAAAGTCAATTCGGGGTTTTTCCACTTGTGCCTATCTTTCAAAAAATTCCAAGCACTCCGGTGCTTAAACTCACCCCCGACGATGGTTTCATACAATTGGAGCACCCTCGCCATATGGTTCTCATCGTTCTCCCCACTATGAACAAGCGTTTCCTCATACAATTGGTTAAACTTCATAACCGCGGAATTCATTGGAGTCCACTTGCCAGTCAACATGTTCTTTGTACGCTCTTGGAAGCCTTTTTTGTTAGCTTCTTGATTGTACACATCTATGATTTTGTACCAAAAAGTCGCCAACTTTTGATCACACCCGGTTTTTGGATCTTTGGAAAATTGAATGAAACTTTCCGCCAAAAGCAACTCCTCGGCTTGGGTCCACGCATGTCGAATTCGTCCTTCTTTGGTTTCTTTCTCAACTTCCACATCTTTTCCTTTGTTTCTTTTTGCTACCGACTTCTTACGACCACGGTTAGGCTTCGACGTTGGGGTTGGAAGCGGTTCCTCTTCTTCTTCTTCGGTTTCGTCAACTAGGTGGTGAGATTGTTGCTCGGAATGTGGTTGGGAAGTGGTGAATTGGTTTGATTGTTGTTGTTTGTTCATTTGCATTGGCATTTTAAATTGGTGAAACAACATTTGTTCTTCTTGATTAGAATATTGAGGTTGGAAATTTGGATAGTAAGGCATTTGGGTGAATGAAGGTTGAGTGGAACCGCCCGGATTCGAAGACGACCCCGGAATTTGGTTGGTTGGGTCGGTAAGCATACCGAAAATCCAATTCGGGTTAGGATTCATTTTTTTGAATGAAAGATGAGAGAATTGGTATAGAAATTATGCGTGAAGTTATAAAATATAAAGGGGGTATTTATAGGACTTTTAAAGGGGTAAAAATAAGGATTTTGATGTATTTTTTTCAAATATCCGCTCCCCCCAACGGCTATTTTTCAAAAAAAAAATACCGATCGCGTGAGCTGTTAGCCACGACGCGAGAGTGCTTGGCGCGAACCACGGAGTGGTGCGCCATGGCTCAATCTCGTGCCATGGCTTGGCACGAAGCCATGACACCACCACTTCCTCCCCTCTAAGATAATATCGTCGTGAAAAGAGAATTATATATACAAAGTTTTTTCAAAATATTGCTACGAGACATATTCAAAAATCAAAATACTTCTAAAACCCATGCAATGTAAAAAACAAGATACAATTATTTTCAAATAATCGTTAATACAAATACGAGTATAAAAAGATAAACTTTCTATTCAATAGTTAAAGTTTACTGACTTGCTCAATTCTATTTTTGAGCGTTATGTGATACTATCATACCACTATTAAAACCTAAATTGATTATTTAAATTGGTTGGTCTTAAAATGTCCAATCACTTGTTTTTTCTTTTCTAAAACACATACTAACATATTTGATATTTCAACCATAAAGAATTTTCAGCTATATTTGATATTACTTGAACTTTTATGATGCTGAAATCCTAGTATTGTCAAGACTTAATTGGCAACAATCATCTGAAGTGAAAATCTGTCTTTGAAATGTTAAATTTGTAACCTTCAGCTCAATCATAAAGACGAGTCAATCGTGATACTTTTGTTTAGAATAGATAAAGAGCTTTAAAGGAGACCATACTAATGCCAACCCAACAACACATTAGGTTTATTGCATATCACATTAGATGATTTCAATATGGTATCAGAGCAATAAAGAAGACCATACCAATACCCCAAAGTGTATTGTGATTACATGTAGCTAAGTAGTTGTAATGTGTAATTGTACAGTAGTTGTAATACCTTAAGCATTACAATTGTAATTGTCTTAGTGTAGTTGACTTTTTAGTTTGACTTTAGTTTTTATAAATAGTACTTTATATCTTCATTTCAATAAATAACAACTTTTCCCGCTAATACGACATATCTCTCATTCATTCTGCTCATTTCAATATGGTATTAGAGCAATCATCATGCTCAACCATAACCACCGCCTAATTTTGCCACTTGTAACAAACTCTAACCACCTGTAGCTATAATGATTCCGACCATCGTAACCAACTCCGACCACCATACTAACCACCATTCATCACTTTAAACCATCAATTTTAACCAAATCAACCTGTTTTCGAATCACAATAACAACAAGAGCACGATTATCAGTTCAATTTACTTTGATTCATCACCAAATTCGTAATAGACAATAAAAAAAATTCATAATAAAAAATGGCGGGAAACACAACATCTATCTCTAACCACCACACATAATGAAGAAATTACTTTTAATCATCCATGGTTTCTACATCAAACTGATCATCCATGACTCATTCTCATCTTAAAGAAGTTATTTGAAACTGATAATTACAGTTCGTAGAGAAGATCAATCACGATTGCATTAAATGCAAAGAAAAAGATGAAAATTGTAAACTAGTGAATTTCCTTAACTAGGTACGAACTCTGATCTTAAGGCATTTTGGGAAAGAAATAATGATATGTTAATCTCTTGGATCTTTTGAATTCTGTTAGTGAACATAATTAGCACCAATTTGGAATTTTATATCTTGCTATCAAAATTGATGGGTTTTGAATTACAAGATCACCATGCACAAATTGATGAGTCACATAATCTATTAGTTAACAAATGATATGGCTTATTTGAAACAAGAAATTTGTATTGTTGAAGTTTACTATCACAAATTAAAAGGGTTATAGGATGAATTTGATACTTTAGAGGCTTTATATATGTGTGTTTGTGCTTGTAATCGTGATAATGGAAAGATTAATGGTGAAAGAGACCAAATGAAGAGTTTACTCCAATTTTTAATGGGGTTGGATGAAGGATACTCAAATATTAGAGGTTGAATACTCCTTATGCAATCACTACTGATAACATCAAATAGTTAATACTTTTCCTATATCAAATTCCCATGTTCATTGCCTTATTTTATATTATTTTATATGAAAATTGTAACGCCCCGACCCAAAAGGGTAGAAGTATTACAAATATGGTGTGACATCAAAAGCATTCATAATCATAACACAAACATAAACAGCGGAAGTCTTAAATAAATAAACAAAGGATAATAAGTCAACACGACTTAAGGTACATAAGTTCTTCAAAAGATAGACATATCCAAACGAAATACCAATGTCTTGAAAGAAACAATTCATATATCAAAACTAAGATCTCTAGGGTAAGTCCACACTCAGCACTCATGGCCTGAAAGCAACCCCAGCTTCTAGCTTAGATACCTGCCGCAGGAAAAGAAAGTGCGGCTGAGCTTACAAAGCCCAGTGAACAGATATATATAATCGAATGCAAAAGATAACGGAAA
>BQNB010088807.1:9299-27565 GCA_026074375.1 Tanacetum coccineum | reverse complement strand
AATAGGCTATTCAGATTGAGGGGCGGTCTTTTGCTTGGAGGAGCTAGAGGGAGCTTCTCTTGTGTCAAAAGTATTCCAAGCTAATGACGTCTGAGCTTGAGGCTGTTTTGAAGTAGATACATCAGAATCGTGCCTTTTCTTCTTGCTTTGGTCTGAGTCTTTTAGAGGAGGTGGAGGAGGATCTTGGTCATCATGGCGTCTCTTACGGGACTTGGCCGTTGCTTCAATGAACTCTTCCTTGTTGTCACGATCCATAGATACCTCAAGAGCGTCATAGAGAGTTGCGTGTTTAGGCTATGATCTGTAAGAGCCACTTTCAAACATGCGATCACTAAGAATTTATTTCATCTCAAATTTTGACAACTCTATGAAGCGTTCACAAACTGGAGCTTGGAGAGCGTTTTATACAGCTTCTTTAACAATCTCATTGACGTAATTGTCAATCTTCGAATACAGATCATGATTCTCTAGTGTAAAAACCCTGGATGAGAGAGCTTAAGTAGTCTTGTCCTGGAGCTTGTGTTTCTTCTCAAAGTTGGCACATATCTATTCTAGTGCAGAGACACGAGCAACTAGCGCAGTATCTATAGTGCTTTGTTGTTATGGAGGTGGTGGTGGTATAAATGTTGTTATTGTTGTTGTTGTTGTTGTTGTTGTTGTTGTTGTTGTTGCAGTTGTTGCAATTGTAGTTGTAAAGACGGGTTCTTGAGCAGGAGGAGATACTGGTTTGGGAAGTGTAAGATCGATGATGGGAGTGGATAGTAGAGGAGCTGATGAATAAGCTTGATGGATAGGAAAGGTGACCATGGATTCAACTTCAGTGTCCACTGTAGCTTTTCTTGGTTCATCTTCCAGAGATTTGTCATCAATGAATTGATCACCAAAGGTAAAGGCATCATTAAGATTCTTTATTGATGAAAGAGTCCTGGATGAGCTTGGTGGATTCTCCAAGAAGACATGTTTCTTAGTAGTATGCTTCAAGCTTTCGTGAACTTTAGGGTAAACTGTAGCGATGAAGTCTTCGTGCATGGGCTTAGGGTTTGGTCTAGCAAGAGCCACATGTATTTGTCCAGGGTTTGATCCAACCTGGTCTTCATCTGGTGGAGGTCGAGACTCAAGTGTATTACCAGGGTCTGATCCAACCTGGCCTTTACTAAGTTTAACTGTTCTTTCCTCTAGAGCCACTATATTAGAAACGTTCTTACCTCGTTCTTCATCAATATTAAGAATTTCAGTATCACCCTCATTGTTAGAATTTCTCGTATCAACTCTAGTTTCAGCATCTGCAGGAGATGGAGTATCACGGACCACATTCGCAGATGTATCATCCACTGAGGTTGTGCAGAGGGTCCAGTAGTTGCATCTTGAGTCACTGGAATCCGCCTCTGAATTATGTATTGATCCGTGATACTTTTCTTCTTTAGTTTTTGCAGATCTAGAAGTGATAGTGTTGATTGCTCATCAGTAGCAATGCCTTTCCCCTTTCCTTCAACTACTGGGAGGCTTTGAGTGACACCTGAGGCGGGTTCACGAATTGCTACTCCACTAACGGATGGTTGAAAGGATTCCAAGCTCATTTGAATGCCTCTCTGAAGATTATATTCATCATCATCCACTGGAGGTTTAGAAGCAGGTAGTGGTTCTTCATCTGCTTCGTCAACGAGACGGTCAGACCACTTTCCCTTTTGAACTTTCATCACTTTACCCTTGCTGGCTTTCTTTAAGGGAGTAGGCTTGGTTGATTTCTCTATCACAGGCTTCATTTGTTTGGCTGGTGCAGGCTTCTTGACAGGTGTAGGCTTTTTGGGCTTGTCAGCTTTAAAAGCTGTATTCTTCTGTCCACCCTCTTTAGTTGTGGGTTTACGAGCAACCATTTCCAAATACTACTGGTAGTATGATGAATTTTGAATGGTTTTCATAATCAACTCTTTTGGAACAGACTTTCCAAAAACCTCATCCTTTTTGCCTTTGGGGACGAACTTGAGATTGCCAAGAAGAAAGGCATCTCTCGTAACGTGAACCGGAGACCCAGGTCTTCTGTGAATGTTATGTTCACTTCCCAAATAAAATATTATAAGCTTTGTGAACCGGCAGTAAGGAATGACGTGAGGCGTTGGCTTCTTGGTAGGAATAGTAAGATTGGCCCGATGAGCAAAGAAAATCTGGATCGCTTGTACAAACTCTTCCCATAGCAGTTATGCATAGTCAACATTGGTTCTTGTGACAATACCCCACAACATTTTAAGAATAGGGTGTCGGGGTTTGTCACTACCAAAAGTCTTGCCGGTTAAGCACTGGTTGGTTAAAGACAGAATGGATCTCCATGGCTAATAGAGACTGTTCACGTACATCTTTGAGACAAACTGGAGTTCTTCAGGGTATCCCAGATTGTTCACAAAATCTATAACCAAATCCCCAGCTAGAGGTGCCACAAAAGGGTGTACAGGATCTTTAGGAGTAATTCCCAAAGCACTGCGAAGAAGATCGACATCCAGAGTAAACCACAATTCATCCAGTTGGAAACTGTATATACCAGACTTGGTATCCATAGTCAAAGTGTTCCAAAATTGCTGAATGTAGATTGATGGAACATTAGCTGAAGCACTGAAAGCACCGAAGAAGTTGGTGTTCTGTAGGATATCCAATGAAATGAGAAAGATGGGATTCTTCTGCTTTCGTTGAAGGTCCATAAGAAGATTGCTCTTTCTAATCGGCAAGCGTGCCTTAACAGGAACCAATTGATCATCGGTTCTGGTAGGGGCAGGGATATATCCTTTAGCCATCTTATCTGCTTAAGAGTATCAACAAAGATAGACCATATAGCTTATATTTGATGTTAGGTGAAATCATTAGCCGTGAGTTTGAATTAGCATGCCATGTTTGATTAAGTTTGAAGCAGAATTCACATAGAGTTACTGGGTATCCGACAGGACCAATAACAGATTAATTGGGCCTGGATGGGAGTTAATAAGTCAAGTGAGCCATTGGATAGGGCCTGACAGGGTTATTGGGCTTAATGGGCCAAAACTAAGAAGTTTGGCCTAAACCGCTGCAAAGCAATTTTACCAAACCGCTACGAAGTGGATTGGGTAAACCGCCATGAAGCAATTTACCAAACCGTTGCGAAGTGGTTTGGTCAAACAACTATAAAGAGGTTTGGGTAAACCGTTGTGAAACTTGATTGACAAACCGCTTTGACTAAAAATTAATTAATTATTAAAAATTAATATTCTTCATTAAACCGCTGTGATTATTTTATAGTTATTTAATCAAACCGTTGCGGATTAGAAAAAAATTGATAAGAGCGGTTTGAATATTTTAATATAAAAGGTATAATTTGACCAAACCGCGGTGATGCTTGAAAGCAAACCGCGGTCAACATGTTAGATTAAAATATTATTAAATCCAACAAACCTCTACCTAAAATTAAGCAAACCGCTGCATAGATTTAAGCAAACCGCTGCTTAGAATATCATAAGCAAACCGCTGCTTAAAATCTTCTAAGCAAACCGTTTCTTTGAGCAGCAACCTTAAACACAATTTTTAATCATTTTGGTTAACTACAAACATGATCCAAGGCATTTAACTTCATCTTAATCTCCTAGCAATCCTTTTCATCATACTAATCCTTCACATTTCATCAAATTCGAGCACCAATTCTCACATAAAGCCATGAAATCATATAAAACCTAAAGGGGGCATGCATACATGTTTTAGCAACACCATAGTGACTTCTACACTACAACTAAGCATACACAATTAGTTTACATTAGCAACAAACCGCTGTTGACTATTAAAAGTCAAATGGCATTCGAAAATCATCTATTCATGCATACGAGAGATTAAGGATCACAAATGATCATCAAATCAACATTATCTAACCCTTAAGAACAAACCCCAGCAACAAAAACACAACTCTAAACACTCTACAGGCATTCAATCAAAAACGCATATAAAATCGATCATAGCATACATATGTGTTTGATCTACACTAAAGCATTCATAATCGAGTGTTTGACAACCTAAACCGCACCTATCCCAGCAATCAATCATCATTTTCAAACAACAATTTAATTTTGATGAAAAACTAGGTCGGATCTAGTGATTTCACTCATTTTAATATGTTTTGTGACGATTCCTTCAACCTAAAGTATCAACTGATGATATAGAACAAGTTTTAAAGAGTACCTTAGCACAAAATCAACACAAAGTCAAGAATCAAAGAGTGGAGATTAAACGGAGGTTTACGTTTGAGTATGTGTGTGTGTGTTTTAAGTTTGACCAGGAAAAAGAAGGTTTGACCGTTTGGCAAACCGCTGCCATTTATACTCCTATGAGTTAGGTATTGGCAGAATTAGTCCTTGGGCTTTCTATCTCCTTTAACTTTTGGTTTAAAGTATTATAGAGGTTATATAAGTTAGGATTTTAGCAAGTTTAGTCCTTATAGTTTAATAAAGATAGGAAACAAGTAGCAAATTGCACATAAGTCCCTAAACTTTCTAACTATTGACAATTTTGGCCCTTTAAGTTAAAATTAATTAACTCCCCCTTAAATTATAACCCCTTTCAAATACAAAAAACTTTTCCGTTAATTGCGTGATGTTTTAGAAACCCCTTTGATGCAATAAATTTAAAATCACTCTTCCCCTCAAACAATGACCCGTTTTCTATTTAAAGAGCGGTAGTCGTTGTTTGAGTTGAAAATTTTATTGTAAAAGCACAAACTGATTAATTTTCAACAACACCTTTCCACCATGTTTAACACAAATAATTTTGAAGAATCATTTAGGAAAAAAATTATCTGGTTAAAAAAAAGAAGACTTCTCTTCTTGAAGTAGAAATAACGCACTGAAACGTACATTATTTCCATGATGCATGGATATAAAGTAATCCATGCCCGGGAAAAATTAATTACCCGTTGTCAGGAACAACTGTCTTTTTGATGACATGCTTTCCTTAGATTTAAAAGCGGGTTGCAGTCTGAAATAACTGCAAGCCATGAAGACATGTCTTAAAAGGTTTGAACTTCTTCTCGAACTTTATTTACAGACCCGTGTCATTATTGAATGACATTTCTAGGTCTGTAAATATTATCGATTTTTAGAAGACATGTCTTGAAAAATATTTTTGGTGTATTCTATTTTCTGATTTTTTTGGTTTTTGTAAGTTTTATATTTTGTATTTTTCTTTTTGGTTTTAAGATATGTACATAGGATACATGAAGACCTTCCTTTACTCATCCTCTCCATCTTGAAGACGTTTGAGAGTTTCCGGAGACATACTCTTCATTCCAAGTCGCGGGAGAAGAAATTCAAACCGTTCTTTTGGTAACGCCTTTATGAATATGTCCGCAAGTTGATAATCCGTCGTTACAAAGTAATGTTCAACCACGCCAATCTCTACTTGCTCTCTTATGAAATGGTGACGTATGTCGATGTGCTTTGACTGGGAATGCTGGACATTGTTACAGCAGAGAGCGATAGCACTTTTGATATCACAATATAGAGGTATATTATTGAATACAAAGCCGTAGTCCGTTAGCCGTGACCTCATCCAAAGTATCTGAGCACAACATCTAGACATGACAATGTATTCAGCCTCTATGGTTGAGATAGCAGTGCTTTTTTGCTTCTTCGATGACCAACTCACTAATTTGTCTCCAAGAACTGAGCACTTCTCGACGTACTTCTCCTTGTATATTGACAACCTGCATGGTCAGCGTCTGCATAGGCCGTTAGTACTATAGCGGTGTCCTTCGGATACCAAAGACCCCAGTTAATGGTGCCTCAAAGGTACCGAAACACCCTGTGGAAAACTAGAAGGGGGGTTGAATAGTTTACCGCTTTTTATTTTAACGTACCCTTTGTTTATAAAAACTTAGATTCGAGTATACGTGATCTCAATATGTATATAATATGAACAATGCAAGTAAGTAAATAAATGATAAATAAATATGCAAGACAAGAGATAAGAGTTAGAAAGATTAAACCACAACACAAGGATTTATAGTGGTTCGGTAACGAAGCACCTCCTCGCCCTACTCTACTCCCTGAGTACCAAACTCGAGAGTTCTCTTCACTATATCAACAAACTCCCTTTAGGCAGAGAAAACCATACACAACTTAGCTTACACTAATTTCAGACACTAAGCGAAATGTTGAGTTCTAATCCTAGTTAGAACCAATCTACCACACCTTTTGTATTTTGAGGACTAAAATATTAACCGCACTACTTCACTTCACCAAGACACTATCACAATCACACCAATCTAACACTACTTACTATGATCACCACAATCTACTTATTACTCACAACTACAATACACACCTTCACAATATACACAAATGATTTACAAGATATGATACAATCTTCACAACAAGACAAACTAAACTACAATACTTCTTGACTTGATGATAAGAAGTATTCTTCTCTTGCACTTGAGGAATTAAGATTGAATCACTTGGAAACAAATTCTTTGGATTAAATGATCAAAGGATTGTATGTGAAGTATAAACTGATTTTAGACAGAAAAGAATGAGTGCAAAAGGTGAGAACATCAGTGGGGAACAGTCTGCTATTTATAGGCAGAAATAGGAGCGTTTTGGACTGGCCGACCCCCTTAGATCCTAGGCCGGCCCCCTTATTACTAAGGGGGTCACCCAGGCCTGGACGCTTCCTTTTTTATCTTTTATAGGGGAGGTGTTTTCTGAAACTTTTCTAGCCGTTTTTGGGTAAAAAATTGAATTCAAAATATTTATTTTGAATAAAACATTTCTTTTAAATGTAAAAAATGTTTTGTAAAAGTTATAAAAATGTTTGTAACATTTTATAAAAAATGTGAGGTTGAATAAAAATTCCTTTGATCATAAAATGCATTAAGCAATTATTTATCCATACCTTTAAGTGATTAAATTTTCGAAATAAAAATTTAGTACTAATTACTTGTTTACGTTTCCATTTTACATTGAACGTTTTTACATTTTGTGATTATCAAAACGTAGAGAATCGAAGAATATTAATAATGTTTTTAGGCCTTATTTCTATCAATAATCTCCACCTTTTTGATGATTACAAAATCTAAAACTCATTAATGTAAAAGTTATATTTAAGCATGTACTTAGTGGAGTTTTATTTCTAATTATTCTCCCTAGCTTTTTTGTAGAATCAAAAAGCTTCGTCCAAGATTTACACGTAAAATCGACGGTACAACCGCTCCCCCTTGATGTGTACTCCCTCTCGTTCGAGGGCACCAAGGAATCGAGCTATGGTAACTTTGCTACAAAACCAAGTTAGAGAAACAACACCAATATTTCTAACATATAGCAATGTCATGAAAAATATTTAAACATGGTGACAATAAGCATTAGCCAACCATCAATTAACTAAATTCAACTATATATTCATATAGGAGACAACCAACAATTGCATATTTAAAAGCATAAAAGTCCATTCATTCAATATAAAAGTTGTGTGTAACACACAATCATACAACTAACATGCATTAAAAAGAAATATTATGCTTGAGGCATAATAATACATCATACATAAATAAAAGCTACAAAGTTCCTAATATTCCTAGAATTCCATAGGACTTGCTTGCAAAAGGTTTGGTTGAAAATTATTTAAAACATGAGTACCTAAACATAGAGTATGTTTAGTTTGGAGAAAGTGATGGTGGTGGTGGTTGTGAAAGCATGTGTTCAATGTACAAAAAACAATGTATTGAAGTGTCATCACTCAAGCCAAAGATAGGGTTCGGTTTTACTGCCACATAGGCAGAATCACCATGTTGCTTCAAGAAGTGTTCAAGGTGAATAGGAGCGACAAAGAGATGTTAGGGGAGTGATGGAGTATTAAAAAAAAATTTGAACATCAAGTGAAGTAATTGAGTATTGAAAATGTGAGAGTGTGTCCATATATCCACTTCTTGAGTGGAGGTGGTGAGTGGTACTCTTAAAGGAGGAGACATCGATAGGTCAATAGCCATGGGAATGACGGTGATGTGTAGGATGTTGGTGATATAGTTTGGGATCAATAGAGGATAAGAAGTGGCTCTGGTGGATGGAGTATTTGAGAGTGCATTTGGGGCACTTGGTGATAAGACTTGGTAAAATAGAGAAGGAGTTTTGAAGTCATCATTAGTGAGATCAATGAATAGTTTTTTTGGTGGTATTATGTTGATTTTTGGTCTTTTGAAAGGTTTGGAAATGGAAGCTCTAGTGGATGACATGAAGGTTTATGGTGGTTGATAATGGAATGAAGAAAATTAAGGTCGATAGTAAACATTTAGAGGGAATTTATTGGAATGGAATAGTATAGAAATGGAATGAATTTGAATTAGTTCAAGAATTTCCAAAATGTGTTCGAGTTTTCTGGGTAAGGATAGCTGACGCTAGGTAAAAGAGAGTCAAAAAGCAGAAGGAAACAGTAAAACCCGTGATCTGGATGGCCGACCCCCTTATCTATGGTACCGGCCCCCTTATTGATAAGGGGGCCGCCCTTATGAGCTAAGGGGGCCGCCCATCTGATGCTTTTCAGGCGACTCAAAATTTGATTTTTGCAAAAAATTGGTAAGAAAAGTTATGCTTTGGTGATTAATTTGCAGCAAGTCCTATGTGAACATATATGTGCATGAAACAAATATATCATATATGCATGCAATTTGTAAAAATGTATAAGACAAAGAAGTATAAGAATAAAGAGCATACTAATAATTCATAATGATTATATGTCTTAAGCAACCTAAACAAGTTCAAGTTCTTCTGATTAAGTCGGGTTGTCATCACACAAGTAGTTAAACATAAACATAAGTTCACATGAAAGTCAAAACAGCATTATTCAAACGAGCTAATCATCATTCAACTCAAAATTCATATTCTTTCCCAAAGACTCCATCGTAATTCCTTACGACTTATTTAATCCACCTCTAACTTCCTCATTATTTGTTGCCGTTTGATTGATCAAGTCGTTTTGATGGTATGTGCTTAATAACACAAACCATTTTCCGATTCTAAACGGACTAAACGACTAAAAACGTACAAAAATACATTTGTACTTTGTATGTTCTTGCTTTGTATTGTGCAGGAAACGGATATTCAAGAAAAGGATCAAAAAGAAAGCCAAAAAGAAACAAAACCAAGCACGGAATGAAAAGGACAAAGTCTTAAGTCATCCAAGTGAAGAAAATACAACTTGAGGGACTATAATTGCCAAACCTCAAGTTGTATTACTAAAATAACAAGACAAGGGTCAAAGTTGCAAATCGGGTAAAGATTACATTCAAGTTTTACAACTTGAGGGGACAAAACTGCTACTTCCCCAAAAGTCTTCTTTCCCGCCCCTAAAAACCCAGTTACAACTTGGATGTCGTCCCATACCTTCTACCCTGCAAAACCACTTCTCTCCCTAGCCAAAATCATTTCACCCACCCTACTATTTCCCCCCAGCTGTATAAAGGCCATGTTGGCAATCCCTCACTTTTCCCAAGTATCTTCAATGGCTGAGATTGATCTCCAAAGAAGCACAAATGAAATTGAAGGCTGGGATTTGCTTGAAAATCCCCTCACACAACAAGCACACTTCGTTTTTGCTCTACAAAAGAAGCACAAGCTGCAAACCAAAGCAGGAGGACTTCGGCTATAAATAAAGTCTTTTGTAAGCCTTTGAGGCAATATATATGAATCTTAGTAACTAGTATAAGTTTTAATCTTAAAAATAATTTAATCTATCTTGCAGTTTTGTTTTGCGTTATTTACAGCTTTCACTTTCAGTTACTTTCAAGATTAATGCAAGTTTGAAGTTTTTAAGTCAATTTACAATACCAGTGTTAAGTTTCTTAATCATATTGTTTTGTGTTCAAAAAGCTCTCACCACAGCTTACTTATAAGCTGTTTTCATTAAGTAAAGATAAAAAGTTAAGTAGTTAAGAGAAAATCACAAATATCACTCTCAAATATACCACAGCTTATGTTATGGATGATAAGCCAGTTCTGGATGGGCTTATGGACTCTCACTAGCTTGTTTTATGCAAGCTAGAGCTTGTAGATTCATTATTTGACCCTGTTTTGAGCAAGGGTTTTGTAAGTCTCTCTCTTTTTCTTACATTTCTTATTTAATGCAGAAGTGCTTATTGTGCTTATTTATTGCTTATTCTTGATTAAAGTCTGCTCTTAAGTGCTTTAATTTGTTATTTGATAATCTGTTTTTAATAAGTTTGAAATAAAAATGATTTTTGGAAATGTTAAGGGCTGTTTTGAACAAGCAGTACTAACTTTAAGTTAGTACTGCTAGTTCATTTTTGGAATTTAAAACTAGCAGTATTAACTTAAAGCTACCAGTACTAACTCCAAGTTAGTACTGTTAGTAAAAACTGTTAGTACTGGTGGTTCATTTTAGCTTATCAGCTTATTATTTTTGCTTATTTAAGATTCCCTTAGCTTTTTAGAGTAGATTAAACCATTTTCCTTTACTGTCTTTAGGGGTAAGCTTATTTAAGCTTATTCTCCTTTTCAAAGTATCTTCAAGAGTTTATCAGTTTTTAGTTTTTAGCTTATTTGCCATTCTAGCTTATTCTGGTTGCTTATTTTTATGCTTGAGTGCTTATTAGGGGTAGTTAATTACCTGTTTTAGCTTATTTGCTTATTTCTTGCTTCATTGAACTAACAGTACTAACCTTAAGCTACCAGTACTAACTTATAACTAGCAGTATTAACTCCAAGTTAGTACTGTTAGTTAATACTGGTAGTACTGTTGTTAGTACTGTTGAGTTTCTCCTGCTTTGCTTAGTATAATTGCTTTTTGATTTTGCTTATTTAGAGTTAGCTTAGCTCATTTGATTTGCCTTAAGCTTATTTGAGCCTCTTTATGTCTTAGTGTAAAAGTTAAGTGTTTTTACCATTTCTAGCTTTTATTTTTGTTCCAGCTTATTTTCTTTGCTTATTTTTATGTGCATTTGCTTATTAGTTTTAGCATTCAAATCATTCCTTGTCATATTCAAACACCAATCATCAATCGTCTTTCGATTTTCCATTTCTAGCCTCGTTGGGACATAACGACCCGGGAACACTCTATACTGCTTCCGGTTTCTTTGATTTTGTGGGTCTTGATCCTTGTTATATATTTATATATGTTTATGTTTATTTATATATAATAAGGTGTAAGATCTCGCGAGTCATTTGTCACTCGAAGAAAAGATCATCATTTTGTTGAGAAGAGGTGGGAATGTTGTATATTTGATAATTGAATGGTGAAAGGGAGTTAAGATAGGTGGTAGGAGATGGGGTACTAGCACAAGAAGCATCATCATCTTCATTGTCATCTCCATGGTGAGATGAAGATCCATAATGATGGGCGGAGGATGATGAGACTGAGTGACAGGCTTTAGGCATTCCACGATCACTTTGGGGTTTTTGAGTTTGTTTCAAGGCAAGTGGACGCATGACTGACTGTAGAGTTTTACGTACCTATAAAATATATAATAAAAATACTACTTAGGTAAATTCCAACTATTCACCTTTAACTAAGGTAAAAAGTTAAAACTTACAAAAATAATATAATATATAATATACGTATATTAAACCGGGTAAGAATGATCACCCGGGTCGTTTCCCCAATGACCAGTGAAATTGAGACCACGTTTATGTTTGGATCCTGATTTGAATGGAACAAAGATATTTTGGATAAGCTATTACTATTAAATAAGAAGCAATAAGTAAAATGAAAATTAAGCAAATGGACTAAAATTTAACCCTAAAATGTAAACTAAAATTTCACTAAATAAAGAAAGAGTACCGAAAATTATTAAAAATAAAAGCCCTAATTTTTATCTTTTTATAAAAGTTTAATTAAACTAATTAAAAATTAAACCTAATTACTAATTAAAATTAATAAGCTTAATTAACACTTAACTAATGGACTAATGGTGCAAAGATCTAAGAGACTAACGGAGAAACTAACAGACTAACGGAGGGACAACTTAGTAAACAACTAAATTCAAAAGTTACACTATCTACCCTGAGAATCTACCCCGATCACAAATTAAGTCCAATAAGCATTCGAAATTTTAAAGAGCTTAAAATGAAAAACTCAAAGAAGCAAAGTTGTAAAGGAAGCTAGGGAGAACAACTTTAACAAAAGCACTATAGTCTGAAAATCAAAGATAAGCTCTAAAAAGAGCTTATTAATAAGCTGTTACAGAAACTAAGGGTTTGGGCTATGTTTTACCAAAACAGCTATATTAAGCTCAAATTAAGCTTAATGTGAAAAAGGAAAAGTGATTTAGAAAGCTTATGATGTACTTATTCTAAAAATGCAGAGAAATTTAACCTAGAAGTATTTTTAAACAACTAAAATTTAGCATGAACTAAGCAAACTCAGAAAATAAGCAAGAGAGCACAAAATCCAAATGAGCTTAAAAGCTTAAAAAGCTAAACTAGACTCTAAAACTTTAAGGGTTTATAAAACTACTTATAATCTATCTAATTAAGCTAGAAAATCTAGACCCATAAGCTAAATTAACAACTTCAAATCCTAAGGTTTTTAAGTACTGTTTTTGGCTTTATAACTTTTTTGACAGCAAAAATAAACTAAGAAAATAAGCTAGAGAATGAAATTTAAGACTTGTTCTATTTTAAGCTATAACTAGACTTTAAAATGCTAAAAGATAGGCTATTAAATCCTACAATCACTCGACCAAAAGTTAAACCAGAGGTAGCAGTACTAACTTGTTAGTTAGTACTGGTAGTGTAAATATCAGCAGTACTAACTTGAAGGTACTGCTGATGCAATTTGACTTCTAAGAACTGAATTAAACTATGAAATAAGCTAAGAAATATAAGCTAAAACTAAATTTAAGATAAGCTATAACTAAACTTAATCCTACTTGAATTCCTAGCTAAAAATCTAAGCTAACAGTACTAACTTATGGTTAGTACTGGTAGTGTAAAGGTTCAGCAGTACTAACTTATGTTAGTACTGTTAGTGTAAAATTTGAGAGTGCACTAAACCAAACACCCCTTTTAGACTATTACAGGTTTGAGAAAAACTTTTTAAGAGAAATCTAATGAACAAATACTGAATACCAGATAAAAACTAGCTTAAAACAAACTTAGTAATCATGATTAAACAACTGAATGAGTAAAATTCTAAGATCTTAACTAATTAAGCTAATATTTTTGGATTTTATGAGTTTTTATGACAGAAATTAGTAACTAATGATCTATAACTATTTAAGCAAGAACAGATGAAAACACATAACTAAATAGCACTAGAAGAGATATTTAAACACTAATAAGCAAAGAGAATAAGCAAATAAGCAATATTAAACATATAAGCTATAACTAAGCAATTTACTCTGAAATTAGAGAAGAATGAAAAGAGAAACTTACTTGATCCTTTAGCTAAACAAAAGGAACCAATAAAGGCAGCTACAAGCTCCCTAGCTTATTAATAAGCTAGGGTATAAGTCCTTGGGATCTCTTCCAAGTTAAGATCCCCTTCCAAAAGCTCAAATTTAGTAAGATCCATAATAGATTTAACTGATTTAAGGTTTAGATAAGATTAATACTGAATTCAAACAGCTCTATTTCAGCTTATAGACTGAAAGAGCTTATTATGAGCTTAGCTACTAAGCTAATGAAACAATATGGCTTATTAAAGAGCTTAAAGACTTTAATGAGAGTTTAGAAAATGAGATTTAAAACACTAAAGACTGAATTTCATTAATTAAAGAAGCTGATTACATTACTTGAAAAAGGAAAATTACATTTAAGGAAAATACGAATTTAAACAAGATTAATTACTAAAAACTAAAAAAAAGTAAGACTCCTTTTGGTGAGAGAATGAGGCCTATTTATAGTTGCTAAGCTGAAGCTTCTGGACTCTTGCCCTGCCCTCTCGAATCTTTCAATCCAAGCCAAGTCATTTCTCCAATCATTAGAGCTTCATATTGTGGCGTTTGATCAGCCGTGGACACCTGAGGATTGCCAGCTTGTCATTCCATTGATGTGAACTTTTGTGCTTCTTTTGTTGAAGTGTTTTATGCAAAAACCACATAAATTTGTGCTTCTCCATTGATTACGTGGCCTTTGAGCTTGAGCTAGGATAAGTATCCCCTTGATTAGACTAATTTGTCCTTGAGTTTGTGCTTGAGCTTCCTTGAATTGACCAACGCACCCTTTAATTTCTATTTGCCCTTTGTTTTACCATGGTAGTGAAAACGGGGGAGATGATGAATAGTAAAAAGGGTTGGCGCCTTTTTTAGTCAGTTAAAACTGTTGGAGTTTGGGAAGTTTGCACTTTTGGTCCCTCTCTTCCTTTTCTCTCTTTCTAGCTATAAATGACTTTTGAAATTAGCAAAACTGGCCCTTGGAGTTTCATAAAAGAGGAAATGGCTAGGGATTTGGCTTTGGCTTGTATCTTTGGCTTCTTTTTGAACTCTTCTGATTCTCGTGTCCGAGTTTGCTCGCTTTTGACTGTTTTCTTGTGATTTTTGACTTATCCGTACCTGTACACACAAAACACAAATACAAGCATATTTTTGCTATTTTTGGACTGTTTTGGGTTTAATTGGGTTATTTTAAGTATAAATGGATATGTGTATTTTACACTTATCAAAATTCCCCAAACTAAACGATTGTGTGTCCTCACGCAATATCACATGCCTTATAACCAAATATCTCAAAACTTCCCCAAACTAAGCCTTTGAAAAGTAGCAAAGAGTTTTGTTTGAGAGAGATAAGAGATCACAAGTTATAAAACACCCGACTTCCCATTTTCTAAGATTTTTCTCTTTTTATGATTTTTCTTGATAATTAACTACCTAACTACAACTTATTTGTGTTGACATAATGTATTGTTTTCATTACCTCATTGGTAACTTTTAGGATCATAGAATAAAAAGCACAATTAAGTGTCTAAAAGATAACTTCATCATCCCCGATTTTTCACTTTTCCCATGCTAAGCTTAAAAATAAGATCACTGCTAATTACGAACTAAGATGCTAAGACTACTTATAATTACAACTTGTGAATTCCTCTTCCCGACATAAATCATATATTAAGGTGATCAAGACTACTAGCAACATCGGGTCCTTGTGTTCTATTTTTAAAAACAAGCAGTTATCTCCCCCTTGGCGGTTATAAAACAATTAAAGAATTAAATGCGAGGCTATTGAACTCACCTTGATCAATAGCCGCTGATCAAATAATGAAGTCTAGCACGAAAATCCATAAATGCCGATCACGACTATAATAGAAGACGCTCTTACTATACCGAGAAAGAATGTTCGACGATGCGAACATCGTAACAACAAAAATCATATATAATTTATATAGTATATTATATATATATATAACTATATAATATAATATTATTAATATAATATATATAATCATATATATATATAAAATGAAAATATATATATATATTCATACATGTGATGAGAAATCCACTTGCGCCATAGACCTAAAACCCACAATATAGGTACGAGTCTATCCTTATTTATATCTAACCTGAATTAAATCGAAAAAACTTTCTATTATTAAGAAACTTTTCTATTTTTCAGAAAGTTAATATAATTAGTAAGTTTCCCCCCCTCGTTATCAAAATATATTTGTGATAATTATTTTTAGTTATCTCGTCGAACTTTCCGAATTACAAAGTTGATTTATTAATTACTCATATCGGGATTATATCCCGTACGTTTATAAAAAGTTACTATTTTTAGAAATGTACTCATTTATAATAGTTATTAAGTCTAAATTGTTATACTCGCATTACTAAAAGCGTTTGCCATTTTTATAAACATCAAACAAGTTTTATATTGACTCGTTGACTTTCAAATGTCAACGTTTGACTTTATTTGACTTTGACTATATGTACATATAAGTTACTAAATCTGACCCGCTCCAAATGACCCGTTATATCACATTTTCACGCTTTGGACAAAAAAGAGATTTTATGCGAAACGATATTCCGGACAACTTTTTAGTTTTAGCCGAGACCTGAATCTCGACAGAAGATGACCAAAATGCCTTTTTTCAATTCTGCTTAAACTTGTATTTTTAATAAAAACGCAGCAGTTTGACCATCGGTTTTGACCCGCTATATCACGTTTCCGTGACTTTGACCAAAAAGAGATTTTATAGAAAACGTTATTCCGAGCAACTTTCGTGTTTCGCCGGAAGGCCGAAACGGACTCGAAAGTGCCCAAAACGGCCGTTGAAAAATCTGACAGCTTATTAATAAGTTCAAATAGCTGAACCAAACAATATATATTTTTCAAAACTTCATTCGGCCATAACTTCTTCGTTATTTGGAGTTATGGGACGTTCGAATTACCGAAACGTTCATAAAAATAAGCTCTTTCATATTTTCTAAACCAAAATTTGATTTTACAAATTTTCGAACCTCGAAATACGTGCTGAAGTTTCTGTTCGAAATTAATACTTTCAAAACGCGCCAAAAACTATTTTTCGACCACAAATTCACCCACGACATATCTAATATATCCTGTACACGATATTCATATCGTTCAATCATCACAAATTACAACCTAACTAATCGTCGCAAGTTCATCGGATTTCATCACATATATTTATAATCGATCGAAACGCGAAACAAACGAAACAATAGTAACATGAATACTTACAACGCTATATTAAGCAAACTCGGACTCGATTCGTTCCCTTTTCTTGCCTTTGCCGAACTCGAACCGAACCAAAATACTAAAACCATAAACTTTTTAACAAAACCCACTTGTTACAAGGCTTATTTATCACCAATTACGAGTGTTTTTCAACTCATTTCGACCAAACTCGAACCAAATTAAAACTAGAAAAATACCCATTGCATGTGGAATATTTTTGGGGGAAAACGTAGGAAACGACGAGGGGATTCGGAAAATATAAGTTGATCGTCTTGCATGTAAAATTTTCCGGCGACCATGGCGGTGGAGTGGTGGTGCCGGCGGTGTACAAGGAGGAGGAGGGAGAGAACATGTTTTCATGTGTGTGTTTTTATGACAAAAATGGAAGTATAATGGTATTTATACTTGCACTTCTTTGAGGCTTAAGCGAAAATGGTCCCTCCTTCTTTTTACTTTCATACTTTTGACACACCACACTTCTTATTAAATAGAAACCGACTACTTAAGCTCGGGATTTCACTTCCGAGACTATTTTTATTTCCGTCACACTTTACTTGGTTCAAAATATTTAGAAAAATGTGTACATTTTAAAACGCTATCCGGCTCAAGACAAGGAACAAAAGACGACATTTGTAAAAATAATAAATCTACGATCTTAAAAATAATAACGAGACGCGTCGTAAATTTTTACGATCCTCAAAACGATTAACGAACCCGCGGTCAAACGTTGACTCGCGAAACGACAAAAATAAATATTTTAAATTTCCGTTCACAATAAAATACAAAAATAATTAATTACGACAAATAAAAATTTTAAATGTCGACATTCGCTTCTGAAAACTCGTTAAATAATTATGATGACGTTGAACTCGCGATCGTCATACGCGTCGTGAAACTCGGGTTGTTACAAATGTGATAAACGAATACTAGCTTCTCATTTGAAGTTGTATGTGAATTATATATGGAACATGAAACATGAAACAAATGCCCAACATGTTTAATAATGTGTCACTGAAATCATTTATAAACCGGTTAAGGCGATAAATAAATAACTAGTCTAATCATCGAATTAAGTTATAATAACTGAAACAGAGGAATGAAATGAACAAATGAAGAAGAAGATTTCAATCACATCATCTTCATGGGGTTTAATATATCATTTTACATATTTGGTCCCTGAATTATAAAGCTAGATACGAATAAATATTATAGGATTTTAGAGTAACACTTTTGGCCCTTGTCCATTTTATGCTCTTTAAAACTAGTCTGAAATTTTAGTCTAGTTATTTTGTCTGTAATGTAATTATGTTTTTAAGAGGTATGTCTCAAACGTTATGACCAATCTAATCATCTAAAAGTATATTTAACATGGATAACATATTATAAATAACACACCAGTAATATCTAAGATATATTATATATTTAAAATGGGTATAAATGCTTATTGGATAAAAATGTTTAAACTATAATGCTAAACCAATAATTAGACCGCTTGTTATATTAATAGTAGTAGTTGATCAATTATTGTAGATCATGTGAGTGGAAAATAAGTTTGGACTTTGTTAGCGTCGAGATTGGCTAAGAGTAGTTGCTCGGCATTTTGCGCACTTCATTCCATCT
>BQNB010088806.1:0-19342 GCA_026074375.1 Tanacetum coccineum | reverse complement strand
GGTTGTGTTCATTGTGAATATGGTTGTGTGAGAGTTTAGTTGTTTTGAGTAAGTAAATTGTTTGGTAGTTTGTAACTTTGTGTCTGAGATGTTGTATTGGTTAAAGTTTCTTGTGATTGTATAGTCATAAAGGTACGTTAGGTTTGGCGTTAGCTATTTTGGATAGAATGTAGGGCCTGCGTTATAGTGAAAGCAGATATGTTGTCATGTATTATGGAAAGATGGTGGGACTAAGTAGGTTTGGTTTTGCCCTATTTAAAGGGTGTTAGGGTATATGTTTCACAGTAGCAACAAATATAGCATATTCAATGGAAGCATTACCAAGATGTGATGAGTTACGTCGTTCTTCTTGTTCAGAAAATTAGGAAGATTTGTTTATTCTTTACTGTCGTAGAGCCGTTGTTGAGGATTCAAATTTGGCAAGAGAGATTGATGGGCTGTGTGCTGGACTCACTGATCGTATCGAGGAAAAGGAGTATTTTATTGATGAGCTAGATGTTTTGGTGGATGAATTTGTGCCTAAGAAGATGGTTGAGTTTATCAAAGAGACTCATAGGAATAGGTTCATGAAGTTGCAGATTTTGGGAAGAGAGTTTGAGTTGAGGGCTGTCGAGAAGAATCAGTTTATTGAGAAACTGAAGGGGAATGTGAATTTTTGAGAGTATTGCTTAGTTGCTGTGTTTGTAGTTTCTTTAGGGTTGCTGTAAGAAATTGGGTGTGGTGTATGCTGATTGTATGATGTCGTGTTTGTGTGTCTTATTGTTGAACTTGTTTATTTGTCTGTGTTGTTGTGTTTGTTTTTTGTATGTATATTTGTTTATTGTCACTTGTTCGTGCCGTATTTTTGAATATGAATATGAATAAATAAATATGTGATGGCTTCTATAAATTTGAGTTTTTAGTTATTTTTGTTATTGGTCGTTTGTGTTCATGGACAACATAATGTGGCAGCATTAGATTGAAACCTTATGGTTCATGATAGGGGTACAGTCAAGGGGGTTGGTTTTGACGCGCTCATTGTGCTGTTTTGGATTTGGTAATGGTTCACTTATGTGGCGGGGTATTGTATTTTATGTTCTTCAGGTTTACGGTACAATATCATTATTTTT
Organism: Tanacetum coccineum; assembly: GCA_026074375.1. NCBI lineage: Eukaryota > Viridiplantae > Streptophyta > Magnoliopsida > Asterales > Asteraceae > Tanacetum > Tanacetum coccineum. Next base: position 18,233 of record BQNB010088806.1, on the reverse strand, counting down.
GTTGTTGTATTAGCAAGGATTTTTGAAAAATAAATCACAGTAAAGAATGGGCATAACATTGTTTTGTATTGTTTATTGGCAGTCATTGTCTTTGGCTGCCATTGGTGATAAGACGGATCTTTTCACATAACAAATTTATCGTAGCCTCAAACACACAACTTTAGAGATTTAGCAGCCGAGTTTTAGGGTAAGTTTCTTTAACCTAACGACTCTGTATCTTTTTTTGTTCATGTTGAAGCTTTGCGTATGTAGCGTAGATGTGTGTCAATGATAGCTGGCTATCTTTGTCTTAATGTGTAAGTGGTTACAATGTTTACCACTTTGTGTTGTCCATATTTACTATGTTATTGGCAATTGCAGCAGGTAAATGGGAATGAAATATGTTGTTGCTTTAGGGTAATAATGTATGCAAACATATGGCCAAATGAGGAATAGTATATTGATAAGTTCTGGAGTTAGGTTCTGTGGGGTGATGTGTGAAATTATTTAAAGTGACAATAATATGTTGATAAATGTTGGGAATAGCTTTTTGAATTGGCATGTGAAATTATTTTGGATTTTGCTTTTGCCATTTGTGATTTGCAGTATCTTCCTACTTTGTCATTCTCTGGGGGTAGTGTATAGGAGCATTTAGCCAAAACAAGAATAGTGTGGAGATAAGTATGTTAACTACTTTGTATGCGGGTTTACATGTGAGAATTTTGTGTACTATATTTTTTGCTAAAATGCGGCATGTATTATGTTTATGTTATGTTCAATGATTTTGGTACTGTTTTTTCTATTTTTTGTTTGGATGTTTATGGTGGGCACATATTGACTTAGTCTTTGATTGTTTTGTTAAAGATTTAGGTGATCTACGTGGTCTAAAGACATTTGGATTTTTTTTTCATGGTTGTTTGACTATTTGACTTTAGATGTGTAGCATATGAAGTCATCCAAAATTTTGTAATGATAAGGTGTGTGTGTATGTTTGTGTTGTTCATTTGATTGTTAGATTTGCAGTTCATGATAGGGGTACAATCAAGGGGAGTTGGTTTTGACGTGCCTATTGTGCTGTTTTGGACTTGCTAATGGTTAGTTTATGTGCCAGGGTATTGTATTTTATGGTTTTCTTGTTTAGGGTACAATATCATTGTTTTTTTCTTGTATTAGCAAGAATTTTTTAGAAATGTATCCCAGTAAAAGATAGGCACAACGTCAGTTTGGATTTTCAATTGGCTGTCATTGGTAATAAGATGGATGTTTTCACATAACAAACTTATCGTCGCCTCAAGCATACTATTTTAGAGATTTAGCAACCAAGTTTCAGGGTAAGTTTCTTTAACCTAATGACTGTATCTTTTTTTGTTCATGTTGAAACTTTGTGTATGTAGTTTAGATGTGTGTCAATGATAGCTGGCCATCTTTGCCTTAATATGTGAGTGGTTACACTGTTTACTATTTTGCACTGGCCATATTTTCTATGTTTTTAGCAATTGCAGTAGGTAAATGGGAATGAATATGTTGTCATTTTATAGGAATAGTGTATACAAACATATGGCTAAAGGAAATCACCCAAAGTAGGAATAGTATGTTGATAAATGTTGTGAATTGTTTTTCTGGATTAGCATGTTAAATTGTTTTGGACTTTGCTTTTCCATTTGCGATTTGCAGTATGTTCCTACTTTGTCTTTCTCTAGAGGTAGTGTATAGGAGCATGTAGCCAAAACAGGAACAGTGTGGAGATAAGTGTGTCAGCCATTTTGTATCATCAGTTGTGGGTTTGCATGTGAGAATTTTGTGGACTATATTTTTTTGCTAAATGTGGCATGTATTATGCTTTTGTTGTAGTCAATGGTTTTGGTACTGTTTGATTTTTTTTGGATGGTTAGGTGGGCACTTACTGATTTACTCTGTAATTGTTTTGTTAAAGATTTAGGCAATCTATGTGGACTAACGACGTTTGGATTTTTTTGTCATAGTTGTTTGACTATTTGACTTTGGCTATCTATTTAAAGTGTCTTCTGTTTTTTTAATTTAATGGTATTTGTGGTTTGTAACTTGCTGTGTTGATTGTATGAATAATGGACGGGTTACCGATATGTGCCGAGTTACGGGATATGATTCGATGAAATACTATATATAAAATATATCCCAAATATCAAATAGTAATAGTATAGAAAATATCTCGTTTGATGTAAAAATTACTTGAGGACAAGTAATAGTTAATCTTCCGGATGTCGTGTCCCAACGAGAGATGAATTTGAAATTCACGAAAGTGTTTTGTTTGATGCTTGATTGCCAAATATTTTTGTTTTTGATTTAAAACTAAATATAAAATAAAATTAAGCTAGATTATACTAAATGGCAAATAAGCAAAGCAATTAAACACACACACACACACACACACACACACACACACACACATATATATATATAAAGATATGCTTGCTAAGTGAAATGTTTAGATCTTTAAGTGTGATTTAATTATATAATTGAGTCCTTATTGATGAATCAATACCTTTCAAATAAATTATCTTCTCACAACGTTGGTTTTTATTGAAAACAATTTTTAATCAAGATATCGATTACTAAATTTATGCCTAGTTATTCTAACGGATTTTGCCCGCTCGATTAACCAAAACACTAATCTAAGTAATCCGAAAATCACTAATCAATATTTCCACTTTTATAATCACACTTAATTCACTAAACAATTTATCACTTAACAAGCATAAATAAAATCTACTCACTAAGCATACTAATCAACAAATAAGCAAACATAATCATTTTAAGCTAAATTAAACTAATTAATATAGAAACGAGAAAAGAAGTAGAACCTGTTTGTCGAAACCGTAATGAATTAAACCACCCAATTTGATAAACTAAGTAATATACTTAAGTTTTTCTCAAATTTAGGTCTTATAAACTTAATAAGATCATAAAGTTGCAAACTTTATTCACTAACAAGCTTGTAAAACCAAAATAAGCTAAAAACTTATGATATAAAACTAACTTATCAAACCCATTAAGCTCCTCGCCATAGTGTTGAATAAGATTCATTAACAATAAGACAAACAAAGGATTAGGACAAATAAGCTATAAGCTAAAAGCTTTAATTCTAAAATATTAAGTATTTTGAAATAGAAAAGCTAAAAGCTAGTAGATCTAAGCTATTTCTTTTGTAAAAACTTTGATTAAAACTATAAACTATTTTTAAAACTATTTATAAAACTAGATCTAAAAGTGAATAAGAAATCGAAAACTTTAACTACTAATAAGTTTTTAGAACCACTAAAACTGCATGAATAATCTTCAAAATAAGGGTGATCAATACTTAATGAATAAGCCGAGTAGAAGACTCATGACACCCTTTGTAGCATTCGAATCGAGCTAAGATAAGGAGATAAGCAAAACGGAATAAGCAACAAGGAAAATAGAAAAGAAAACGAAATAAGCCAAAGCTTATTTGATAATATAAGCTTAGATCCTAATCTAATAAGCTAAAGGAAGGCTTATTCGAAGTAAGAAATAAGCTAGGAGAAAGCTAGAAGCAACAATAAGTCAATAAGCTAGCTTATTTGAAAATAAGCTAGAGAAAAAGAAAAGAAAGGTAAGAATAAGCCACAAGAGAATAAGCACTTCAATCTTCAAAACAACTTCATTAATAAGCTAGAAAATATCTTTTACAATAAGCTCTAATAAGCTGAAAAGCTTTTACAAAATTTGAAATAAGCTAATACTAAAAAACTACACTAAAAAAATGAGAGTAAACTACTAAATTTTAACACACTTAAATGAGCCATCTGCGTCCAGTTATATAGCCCAAGAGGGGTGGAGGGCATTTTTGTCTTTTTAGGTGATCCACCAATAAGAGTTTTAGATCTAGGGGCATTTTAGTAATTTGGCTCGGAGGAGCGTGTATTTGCAGTTTCCACGAAGTTTCCTCCCACCGACTTAATTGCCAATGATTGGCATGGAATTGCGTTCCTCGTACGCCAGCTGGATCCACTAATGAGAGCATGCCACGTATGCTTCTAGAACCCTTGGGATTGATACTTGGTACTGAACCTTCTACCATCTGAACCTGCCAAAGTCAACTGGTGTTGAGGTAAGTTTGGTGCAAATGGCTTGGGAGGATCTAAGATTAACCCAATGAAGGATTCGTCTGCTGAAATTGTATCACATGAGAAAAACCCTAAAAAGGTTAAGTTTAGGGCTCTTTTTAATTCGGAAATTGTGGCAGATTCTGATTTTGTATTACCTTTGGAAACCATTCAAACTGTTAAACATAAGTTTGAAAATTATCTTGTTGGTTACTTTGTTGGAAAAAGTGTTGTGTTCCTCTTGTGAAAAGTTATGTAACGAACACATGGGGTAAATTCAGTTTCCAGAAGATTATGAACGATGAAGATGGTTTCTTCTTCTTTAAATTTGCGTCTATCTCTGGAGTGAAGCAGGTTTTAGAGCAAGGACCGTGGTTAATACGGAATACACATCTTATCTTACAGAAATGGACTCCTAACATGTCGTTCACAAAAGATAAGGTCACTAAAGTTCCTGTGTTGGTTAAAATGCATAGAGTTCCTACTGTTGCGTATTCGAAAGATGGATTGAGTTTGATTGGATCACAAATTGGGAAACTAATCATGATTGATGCATTTACGAGCTCTATGTGTGTTGACCCATGGGGAAGGATTAGATTCGCCCGTTCTCTTATTGAGGTTAGTGCCGAGACTGATTTAAAACAAGAAGTTATTATGGTAGTGCCTTATGAGGATGAAACGGGGTTACGTTATTACGAAAATCATTAAATTTGAATATGAATGGAAGTCCACAACAATGTTTGAATGTCTTGTTTGGGCATAATTTGGAACAATGCCCCTAAGTATAGTTTGTTATTAAATTTGGGTTGATAGGATGAAGCTGAAGTCCCTAGTGATTGGTTTCACTATGGTGACGATAAAAAAAAGAATAAAGGTAAAGAACCAGACAATGGATGGAATGTTAAAATTTAAATGATGTGAAGGTGAATAATCCTAACTCCAACTCTCCCCCTTCAATACGCCGCCGGTTCTTGCATGCTCAAAAAGGATATCAAGGCTAAAAGTAGCAAATGATGTTTGCGCTGGCGTGATGGTAGAGTGGGGGGGGGGGGACGTGACGGGTTTATTAGTGGTTGATGCGGCATATAGGTATACGTATTAGTGGAGAGCGGTGATCTCCATGCGGAGATCCTAGCTGTATATATTGGCTTGAGCGATGACCTGTCTGTGTGGGAAGAAATATATATTTGATTAACACATTGTTCGCTCTACAGTATGCCTGTCATAGACTGTCAAGTCAAAAGGATCATAAAAAAGAGGAAATATTTAGTATACCATGCGTGAGATGAGCGCGGTCCGCGAGAGCTTGCGCGTCGAGAGGGGGAGCGCAGCCGTAGACCTACTATAGACAAAGAGATTCTAGCATAGAGGTAGACGCTGCGATGTGCGATAACTCAAGATCTACTACACACAGAGAATATATTAAAACAAGCGATATAGCCGCAAACGAGTCACAGATACACATCACGAAAGAAGCTCAGAGAATTCATCCGACAGTGATTTAGTTCTGTGATGTATCATAGATCGAGCAGGCTTCGGCGCATAAGTTTAGATAGGTTAAGGAGATGTTACATGGAGATCGCGGCGGCCGCGAGGGGGGGGGCGGTGGGGGGGGGGGAATTGGCTGGGGGGGGGGCCGGGAAAACACATGAGGTCGACATGTGTTAATGAAAATCATTGAGTGTTTGTGCTATCTTGAATCGCATGTTGATCTTCGGCGATTTCATCTGTTTGTTCTCGTGTTTTTCGTTCTTGGGATTGAACTTCGAATGCCAACTTATGCACTAAGGGATGTCGTATTATTCTTGGCTGGAACATTGATGTTGTGAACATGATGGTGGTGTCCCAGACGAACCAAGTTATGCATGTCAAGGTGTTTCATAAGGCTACTAATAAAATTATTTATTGCTCCTTCATTTATGCTGGTAACTTGCCTACTGAGAGACGTTTGTTATGGGCTGATTTGGGGCTGCGTAAGAATGTGGTTCGTGGGTTCCCTTGGGTTCTCATGGGTGATTTTAATGTAGCTTTAAACTTGAAGGGATTATTTATTAACCTCCACCGGGGGCCTTTTTTTTTATTTTTTTTCCCCCCCTTATCGTTCTCCTAAATTCTGCTATGTATGAATTTAAGGATTGTGTTTCGAAAATTGAGGTTATGGATATTAATTCGACTGGTTTACACTACACATGGAATCAAAAGCCTAAAGGTGGTGGAGGTAAGTTGAAAAACCTGGACCTAATCATGGGTAACTTGGACTTTCTAGATACGTTCCCCGGAGCGTATGCTATTTTTCAACCTTACCGGATTTTGGATCATTCTCCTGCGGTTTTAAAACTTCCGAGCTTGCTAATGAATAAACCTAAACCGTTTAAGTTTTTTAACTTTATTTCTTTCAAGAGTAAGTTTCATGACGTGGTTTCTAGTCATTGGAACATGCATGTTTTTGGTCACTGTATGTTTCAAGTCGTATCGAAGATGAAAGCGCTGAAAAATCCCTTAAGGAAACTTATTCATGATCATGGTAACCTGCATGACCGTGTGAACAAACTTAGACTTGAACTTGATGAAGTCCAAAAAGCTCTTGATCGTAATCCTGATGATTCTGTTCTTAGAGATGAAGAGGTTGTGTACGTTACAACTTTTGTTGAGGCGAAGCTGGATGAAGAGCGTTTTTAAAGCAAAAGGCCAAGGTGGAGTGGTTAGATGTTGGTGATTCTAATTCTGCCTACTTTCACAAGTCAGTGAAGAATCGAAATCAGCTGAGTCGTATTGAGGTTATTAGAGATGCGAATGATGTTGAGGTTACGGGTTCTCTTGTAGCTGATGCCTTTGTTTCGCATTATCATCAATTTCTTGGTACTTCTATGGTTTATGAAGAGTTACATACGGAAGGGTTGTTTATGAAGAATGTTTCGGCTACATCTAATTTGAATATGGTAAAACCAGTTTCTGATGAGGAGATTAGGGCTGCCATGTTTGATATTGGTGATGATAGAGCTTCCTGTCCGGATGGTTACACGTCGGCTTTCTTCAAAAAGAGCTGGTATATAATCGGGAATGATATTTGCTTTGCGGTTCGTGATTTCTTTTCTAATGCCCAACTGTTGAAGGAAATTAATCACACTTTCATTACTTTGATTCCTAAGGTAGCAACTCCTATGAAAATCAATGATTACCGCCCTATATCTTGCCGTAATGTTATTTATAAATGTATTAGCAAAATCCTTACTAATCGGATTATTGAAGGAATTAAAGAGGTTGTTAGTGAGAATCAATATGCGTTTGTCCCGGGTAGGCGGATCTCGGATAATATTCTGATTACCCAAGAACTTATGCATGGATATCATAGGAATCGAGGTCCGCCTAGATGTGCGTTTAAGGTTGATATTCAAAAGGCGTATGACACCGTTGATTGGAGATTTTTGGAGAATATTCTCAGGTTCTTTGGTTTTTACCCTACTATGGTTTCATGGATCATGGCTTGTGTTACCTCTACGTCATTTTCCATTAGTCTAAATGGTGACATTCATGGCTACTTTAAGGGTTGTAGAGGGTTTCCTTATCCGTTTACGTTGGTGATGTATATTTCGACTCCTTATCATTCAAAAAAAGGTTCGACGTCAGAGACTGTTTAGATATCAAAACATAGTGGAGGAGATGCAACTCATTAATGTTGGTTTTGGCAGATGACTTTTTATTTTTTTGCTAGAGGTAAGTAGAGTATGCCCGACTCATTAGTATTCTCTTGATGATTTCAAAAACTTAGGTTTAGTTCGAGCATTCCTAAGAGCACGTTTATTTTCTGTAACGTACGCAATTATGTGAAGCGGTCCTATCTTAGCATTATGCCTTTTACTGAAGGTAGCTTCCGGTCAAATATCTCAGGTGTCCCTCTTATTTCTCACGTCTTTCCTAAATTAAGGATTCGTAAAATCCTGTTGAGAAGAGTCAAGAACCGTATTAAGGATTGGAAGAATAAGTCGTTATCCTTCGTTGGCCGGCTTCAATTATGTAAGTCTGTTATTTCTTCTATGCATGTGTATTGGGCCTCGGTTCTTATGATCCCTATTGGTATTATTCATGATATTCAACAGCACATGTGTGGGTTTCTTTTGTGTAATGGCGAGCTTAAGCGTGGTAAAGCTAAAGTTGCTTGGGATGACATTTGCCTTCCTAAAAAAGAGAGTGGTCTTGGTATCCGTAGTCTTGAGATTTTTAATATTGCCTTAATGACTACTCATATTTAGAATATTGTTTCTAACAAGGAGTCGCTATGGGTAAGGTGGATTCACACGTATAAACTGAAGGGCCACTCTTTTTGGGACATTCCTATCAAGTCAGATTTAAGTTGGGGTTGGCTTAAACTCCTTCAGATTCGTGACTTAGTTAAGCCCTTCTTTTGGACTACAATTGATAATGGCAAGAATACATTTGTATGGTTTGATAATTGGTGTTCTTGGAGTCCTCTAATAAGGTACCTAACCCCTAGAGACATTTTTAGTGGGGGTTTTAATATGAAGAATTGTGTTGTTGATTTGGTAGCTAATGGAGGGTGGTTGTGGCCTCAAGCATGGCTTCTTAAAGCTCCTGATCTTGGTCTCGTCCCGGTCCCAACTCTTATTAATTCTCGGTCTGATTTGGTCTAATGGCGTGATTCAAATGCTCTATTGTCTTCCTTCTCCGTAGGGGCTGCCTGGGAAGCCCTTAGACCGAGAGGGAATGAAGTTTCTTGGTACTGTATTGTTTGGTTCTCACATTGTATACCTTGTTATGCTTTTCATTTATGGCTTGTTATGCGGAATAGTCTTAAGACCCAGGATAAATTGAGGCAATGGGATGTCGGTGTTGGTACTGACTTAAACCTGCTTCAATGTGCGTTTTGCAATCGTCGGTTGGATTCTCATTCGCATTTATTCTTTGAATGCCCATTTTCTTCAAAGGTTTGGGAGTTTGTTCGTCCGCTTGCAGGTAAGGAGCATGTCCCGCCTTGTTTGCATGATATTCTCTTGGAATTGCAGCCTATAGCAAATAATCATACCGCAAAAAGTGTAATTGGTCGCCTTATTGTGGCGGCTACAACTTATTTTGTGTGGCTGGAGCGTAACAATCGACTTTTCAAGAAAGTTAAGATTAAGGCGATGGTTCACAGTCTCCTATCGCATTGGAAGATGCCTAGTAATTTTAGGCTTTATTGATGATTCTTGTTTGTCATCATGATTGTTGATTGCTACATGGTTCATTTTTAAGATTCTGTTCGGTTTGAAGATCCAAGTCGGGAGTTCCTTTTGAGTGTTGTACTCTTTTTTCCTCCCCTAAGGTTTTGCCCATCGGGTTTTACTTGGGAAGGTTTTTTAAGGAGGCAAACTCAATTGGATGCTATTCCTCCCTATGCTTGGTTGATTTTCAGTGTTTCGTGGAAGTCTTTAAGTAGTATTGGCCTATTTTTCTTTTGGTTGTATGCATATAGTTAGGCGTTCGCGTTTGTGGCATGTTACATTCGTGTTGTGGTTGTTTCAAGCTTGTGCTTGAGATTAACGTGGTACTTTAGCCACATTCCATTGTACTTAACTTTTTGTGATTAATACAATTTACCGGGGTAACCCTTTACCCAAAAAAATAAGCTAAAAAAACTACAACTAATTTTGAGAGTAAACTACCAAATTCTAATCATCCAAACTGCTGCTTTGTGTGTCCATCGAATAGCCCAAAGTGGGTGGGGGCATTTTCGTCCTTTCAGGAAGCCAACCAATCACAGCTCCAGATCTAGGGGCATATTCGTCATTTCTTGTGGACGAGCATGTGAACGAAGCTTCCAGGAAATTCTCTCAACCGCCTCATTAATTGCCAATCATTGGCTCGGAAATCCAACATGGTACTAATCATTGACAACTAACAAATTTCTTGATTTACCAATCATAGCGTGACACGTACCCCTTCCAGATGCTTCCTTAAACCGAGCCAATGATTGGCTCGGGATCCCATACCTCGTATACTAATGATTGGCTCTACCACCCTGCCACTTGACACCCGAACCTCGTGCCTGACCTGCAACCTCGTATTCCAATCATTACACATGGCTTGCCAGCCATTACCGGAGCCACAACCGGACCACCAGTTAACGGCGGTCAACGATGGTCAACGGTGGCGGTCAACGGTGGCCAATGACGGTCAACGGTGGCGGACTATCATGGACCACCGCCGAAACAGTGGTCTGGCAGGGTCAACGGCAGGGTCAGGTCGGGTCAACAGTTGCCACGTAGCAGCCACGTGGCGTCCACGTGTCACCACGTGGCAGCTGACGTGGCTGAGGGGATATTACCCTCATGCAGATTCGAACCCTGGACCTTGGGGTTATGGTATTAATGAAACAGATGCGTCCAGGTGAGCTAGAGCATCATTTTGTATTTACTATATAGCATTACTTGTTTTATCCCTTATTTGCTTTGGGCCAGGTTCATTTTAACTAAAGGTTCAAAATAGGCATGAAAGGGTTCAAATAAAAAGGTTCAAGGGTCAAGTAAGGTACCGATAGACTCATAATTTTGTGCTCTTTCCAATGGAGTGATCGTGGGATTTTTACGAGTTCGTTTGAATCTCGATAAACATGAAAACATCGTCGAAAGTCACCCGAAAATAGAAGGGTCAATGGTCAAAGGGGGGTGTTTTGGTCGTTGGGGGGCAAAGAGAGGGTTTTAGGGGTTCTTGTTCTTGTCTTTTGGTCAAGGGAACATGTAAAATGTGTTTTAAATTAGAAGTTTGATGTACATTGACCAAGCTTGTGAAATTTTTGTGCTCCTGCTCCTGCAAGATGTTGATGTAATTTTCGGGGGTAATGTATGGGGAAAAGGGTCTAAAACCTTTTTGCTAGTTAAACCACAAAAATCTTTAGCAAAATATATGCAAGTTACTATTGTAGGTTTTATAAATAAAAGAGTTTTTTCTGCAAGGTATCGAGTATTGGATGAGTTTCTTGTACAAAATGTAAAGATAATATTATCTTGGTAAATTTAATAAAACATTAAGGTATTGGTAACAACGTGGGTATTTGTGAAGCGTTAATAAATTAACGTGTTTTCTGTATATGCTATAAAACTTAATTTAATCGCGAAACGTATACATTTTACTTATTCGATAAAATAAAAATGAACAATGTTAATAAATATTCTCAAATTAATTACTTAACCTTACTTGATGTAATAATTATTGTTTGATGCCGTTAACATTGAACGCTAATAATATGCGTACGACGATTTAACCTATTCGCTTATGAATTAAAGCAAAGTTGCGTACAATACAAAAGGTACATTGTGGATTTATCGATGTCGTCAATGACTTGAAAACACAGGGTGTTATACCTCATGACTAGTTTTGACAAGAAATCAGTTGCGAACTGATGGTGACATGTGCATGTATGCTTTGATTGTAAGCACTATGGAACCATCAAATGTTAAACAGGCTATGACCGACCTGCATGGATTGATTCAATGCAAGAAGAACTTCTTCAATTCAAATGGCTTGATGTATGGGAGTTCGTTCCTCTACTGGACAATGTAAAAGCCCTTACTCTGAAATGGTTATTCAAAAACAAGCATGATGAAGAAAACACGGTCATCAGAAACAAGACTCGTCTTGTCGTGAGAGGGTACCGCCAAGAGGAAGAAATCTATTTCGAAGAATCCTTCGCTCCGGTTTCTAGGATAGAAGCTATCAAGATATTTTTGGCATATGTTGCACACAAATCATTCATTATATTCCAAATGGACGTGAAAAATGCATTCCTGCATGGTACGTTGAAAGAAGACGTGTACGTGTGTCAACCTGAAGGTTTCATTGATGCTGATCATCCAAGCCATGTCTACAAACTAAAGAAGGCACTATATGGGCTAAAGCAGACACCGAGGGCTTGGTACGATGAATTGTTAAAGTTTCTCCTACATAACCAATTCTTCAAAGGCACCATTGATCATACGTTGTTTATAAGACGCTTCGACAATGACATCCTTATGGTAGAGGTCTATGTTGATGATATTATCTTTGGTTCCATAAACCCTAGATATACACAATTTTTCTCTGACCTTATGAAAAGCCACTTCGAAATGTCAATGATGATGGAAATGACATTTTTTCTTAGTTTACAAGTTAACCAATCCCCCTATGGCATCTTTATAAACCAGTCCAAATATGTATTAGAAATCCTTAAAAAATATGGAATGGAAACTTGTGATCCCGTTGGAACTCCAATGGAGATCAAAGACAAACTTGACCTTGACAAGAATGGGACTCTAGCCGATGCAACAAAATATTGTAGCATGATTGGTGCCCTAATGTATCTTACGTCAAGCAGACTAAACATTGTACATGCTACTTGTTTATGTGCTCGGTACTATGCTAAGCCAACCGAGAAGCACCTCAAAGAGGTTAAAAGAATCTTTCGTTATCTCCGAGGAACCGTTAACATGGGTCTCTGGTATACGAAGGATTCTGGTTTTGAACTAACCGGATTTTCAAATGCTGATTATGAGGGATGTAAAGACACCTTTAAGAGTACTTTTGGTGGACTTCAATTCTTAGGTGAAAAGCTGGTTAGCTGGTCCTCAAACAAACAAGACCGTATGACGCTGTCAACCGCGGAAGCAGAATACATGTTTCTATCTTCATGTTATGCCTAAGTCATTTGGATGAGAACATAATTAACAGATTATGGCTTTTATTTCAATAAGATTCATATCTATTATGATTCGAAACTAGCCATAGCCATATCTAGCAACCCGGTATAACACTCAAGAACCAAGCACATCGTAGTCTGTTACCATTTCATTAAGGAACACATAAAAAAGGGTAAGATTGAACTGTTTTTTGTCAAGATTGATTACCAATTGGCCGACCTCTTTACCAAAGCCCTTCCAGTGGATATGTTTAATTATTTGGTTTGTCGCCTTGGTATACGCAGTTTGTCTCCACAGGAGCTCGAACATCTTGCAAAAATACAGTAATTCTTGTATATAATTATTTGAAAAACAAAATACAAAATTATAAAACCTATAAAAGCAAAATATAAAATCAAAAAATTTCAAAAATACCAAAAACAATCTTCTCCGACATGTCTCTCGACAATCGATAACATTTACGCACATAGAAAATGTTGATTAATATTGACACGTGTGTGTAAATGAAGTTCGAGCGAGAGTTTCAAAAAGTTTCAAAACATGTCTCTTCAATTTTTCTCTATGACTTCTAAGTAAATGTCAGCTTAGGATTCGGTCTCCAAAGAAAGGAAAATGCCATTTATGTACATTTATCTAAACAACGGAATGTTCACATCTTCTCGGAGGTCTTAGGATCATTGTCATACAAACTCCAAGATTGTACTACTCAAGAGAAGTACCAAGGAAATGATAATTAATAAGATAAATATAAAATCATTTTCCTGTTGAGCATAATTTTTTAAGATATTTTCAAAACGAAAATTCAAATTCTTTCAAAATTGTGTGCTCAACAAACTCCCACTCCTAGTTTTTCACTCTAATCTTTTATTTAGAGGGAGTATAATAATAAGATTCCTTCAGCATGCACTCCTGCCCTCCTAAGACTTAGTTAGACTCATGTGAATTACCGAACATTAACTTGTTGTTGTCCCAGTTGTAGAATACCTCTTGTTGGATCCCACTTTTATAGATCGAATTCCTTAAGCTTGTTTAAGGTTTAGTTATATTAGATAAATCTAACACAACTATAGTAGAAACTTTGTGTGAATGTATTAAAGATTAATGGCATAAACTAATCTTTAATATTAGAAGAATTTTTAATGAAATAGTAACATAAGATCACAATTCAATCAACAATAAAAGCTCTAATATTACTAAGAATAATACGAATACTCTCCTAGTATTAGGGTTACAAAACCTTGAAGCTATGACATACGACTTTATATATTTTCCTAGATAGATAGATTCTAGTACATCTAACTGTATGCCCTAGGACCTCCTTTTATACACCAAGGAGTCCTAGTCAATTTACAATATATTCCTAAGACTTAGAATATTATCTATGATCTATTCTATAAATAACTAATACTTATCACGTAAGTAATCTTGATCTCTGATTTGATATAAGATATAATATATATATATATATATATATATCTTGGATGTCGTGTCCCGACGAGAGATGAATTTGAAATCCACGAGAGTATTTTGTTTGATGCTTGAATATCGAATATTTTTTGTTTTTCGTTTTAAACTAAAAATTTAATAAAAATAAACTATATAAAAACTAGATAGCAAATAGCGAGCAATTAAACGAAGAACGATATATTATAAAAGATATGCTTGCTAAGTGTATTGATTAGATCCTTAAGTGTGAATTAAATATACAATTTATGCCATATCGATGAATTAATATCTTTCTAACAAATTATCTGCTCACAACGTTGGCTTATATTGAAATCAATTTTTATTAAGATATCGATTACTAAATTAATGCCTAATTATTCTTACGGCTTTTGCCCGCTTGAAATAAACCCCCCAAAAAAAAAAAACAATAAATCAAAGTAAATATAAAAAATCACTAATTAATATTTTCCCCTTTTTTATCAATCACACTTAATTCACTAAACAATTTAACACTTAACAAGCATATATAAAAATCTACTCACTATGCATATTAATTAAGCTAACACTAATCAACAAAGAAAACATAAACATTTTTTAAGCTAAATTAAACTAATTAATATAGAATGAGAAAAGAAGTAGAATCAAATGATGAACCAAATCGAATATTAAACCACCCGCTCTTATAAACTTAATTAAACTCTTAAAGTTTAAGACTTATTAGTTTTATTTCACTAATTAATTAATAAAGTTTTGAGCTTTATTAACTAATAAGCTAGGTAAAAACTTAAAAAGCTTGGAACTTTAATAGTGAAACTAGGTATTATAAAACCATATAGCTCCTCGTCTAAGTTGTTAAGAATAAAATCCATCAACAATAAGACAAATAAGAGTTTGACAATACAATAAGCTATGATTTATAGAAGATAATAAGCTAAACTATAAGCTATAGATCTAATTCCACTCGAAACTAAGGTGTTCAAATTATAGAAGTGAACGAGAGACGAGTAATATTAAGGAATAAATCTAAAAAATAAGCTACTTGATTAAGCTACTAAAAGTATAAAAAGCTAAAATAGATTGTCTTTTCCACTCATAAAAAGACACGAAACAGTTTTCAATCATAAACACGGATCGAGTATGATTAAGAAATAGATCTAAGCAAATAAGCTAAAAATCAAACAACTTTAAGTTAGAAAATAAAAAGTATTTTATAAAAAGCTTAAAGATTTATTAAAATAAACTAATTTAAAAGGTTTAAATAAGCTAGATCTACAAATAAGATCAAAATAAGCTACTCAAATAAGCTCAACAAAAGCTTATTCGAAAGCTTAAAAAGAAAAAGAAGAATTCAAAAATAAGCCAAGGCCTATT
Source organism: Tanacetum coccineum (assembly GCA_026074375.1). NCBI lineage: Eukaryota > Viridiplantae > Streptophyta > Magnoliopsida > Asterales > Asteraceae > Tanacetum > Tanacetum coccineum. The sequence goes on along the minus strand of BQNB010088806.1, from coordinate 2,662 downwards.
TCAAATGTATATAATAAGCTATTAGAGCTTATATGATCAATAGACAATAAGCTATTAAGCAATAAGCTACACGAACAAAAAGAAGAAAAGAACAGAGAAAAGAGATGAAATAAGCAAAAGCTTATTTAAATGTATAAGCTTAGATTCAAACAAATAAGCTAGAAGATAACTTACTTGAAATAGAAAATAAGCTATGAGAACTAATAAGCTCAAGTGAGCTTATTCGAATAAGCCAAAGAAAAGAAAAGAAAAGAAATACACTAAGACAAATAAGCAATTAACTTATTTTACCTAGGTAACCATTCCCTTTTACCCAAAAAATAAGCAATTAACCAACCTCCATCTTTCATTAATAAGCTCAAAGTGATGATTACAATAAACTAATAAGCTTAAAAAGCTTTTACAAAAATCCTAATAAGCTAAACTAAAATAAGCTAAACTAAATATTGAGAGTAAAACTACAAATTCTAACCAAAAACATCATCTGCTGGTCGTTCCTATTTATAGCCCAAAGTGGGTGTTGGGGGTATTTTTGTCTTTTCAGGTGATTCAGACGCGTCATAGTGCAAAATTGGGGATATTTTCATCATTTCGTCCCAAACGCGTTATTACTCTGCTTACCTCGTACGCTAACTTTTGACAGCTGGATCCACCAACCATTTCATGCTACGTGTACCTTCCAGAACCTCGTACCGACGAACCAATTATTGGCTCGGATCCCAACCTCGTACTAACGAAGCCTGCACCAATCATTAGCAGCCAAACCTAGTACCTCGTACCTGCCACTTAATCATTAGAATGCCACGTGGCATAATCACTGTTCCGACACCGTCATCGGAGCTACCGCAAGACCACCGGTCAACAGCGGTTAACGGTGGCTATTAACGATGGTTAACGGTGGCGGTTACCACAGAACGATCCATGGTGGCGGACGCATCTGTGAACCACCACCGTACCACCGGTCCAATCCCCGGTGAAAGGTGGTTGACCATCAATCAACGGTGAGGTCAACAGGGCCAGGTTGCCATGTGGCAGGCCACGTCAGCTGCCACGTCAGCATGTAGGTCCCATGTCAGCCGACGTGGCAGTGCCACGTCAGCTGACTGGGTCCTACTCGTCCACGTGGCAGCCACGTCAGCAGCTGACGTGGCAGAAGGGATATTAACCCTCTAGCATGTTTCGAACCTAGGACCTTGTGGTTGATACCTTAAGGAAACCCAAGAGACCAACTGCGCTTGGCAGTGGTCTCCATATATATATACAAAAATAATTTATTTAACCAAGATTGGTTTGGACCAGGTTTATATTAATAACAAAGTTCAAAATGGGCACGTAGGGTTAAAATAAGAAAGGTTCACGGGACAAGTAAGGTACCGATAGACTTGTAATTTTGTGCTCTTTCCAATGGAGTGATCGTGGGATTTTTAAGAGTTCGTCTGAATCTTGATAAACGTAAAAACGTCATCGAAAGTCACCCAAAAATTACCGTTTTTGCTTTGTTTTCAATCCTTTGTACCTATTTGCAAGATAATTAAACAATACAAACATATTTACATGATAATTAATCATATTTTATTGTTTTTAGTCCGATTAATAGTGTTTTCCGGGGTACAAATTATGTGTGTTTAAGCACACATCAAATTCCCCCACACTTAGCCATTGATGGTCCCACACGCAATGTTTATAACACACGCCCGGAAAGAAATAATTAAAACCCCCCTTAACTTATGACCCCTCACAATCAAACAAGAATAGAAAATGTTCATTAAGAAGGTTCAAAAATCATTTATTTCGAAAACGCCCCCGTTTAACCACTTTATTCAATAATAGATCAAAGTTAAGATAAAAATAAAATTATTTAAAAGGCTTTAAGAATGGGAGTTCGTCATCCTTGACTTTTCACAATCCCCAAACTAAGCTTAAAACGAAATCACAGCTAAATATAAGAATAGATGCTAACACTACTCATAAATGCTAATTGTGTAAGTATAAACTTAACTTTTCGCTCCCATTATTCCTAAATCCTCTAAGGATTATATGTTTATTATTGGTGACAAATAAATTAAGTCCTTATTTATATAAAGTAAACCCGGTTTAGACCATAATTAGTTTAAAATCCTTTCCTAAAGAGACGATATGGTGAGAATAAGGTCCACATTAAGGTTCTAATTTCGCATGATTTAGGGGTTATCCTTTTTATTTCATCCGAAACAACTCAACTACGAGTCCAGAGACAAAGGCTTTATTTAGATAACCCAGAGTCAAAATTTGGCTTTATTATTATTATTATTGCAACATTATTAAACCCCACCGGTCCTTTAAACAACTGTCACATCGGTATGCGAGCCGACCATGGTCCAGGAGTCTTATTTCGACCTTTGTAATTTCCTCGACCTTTTTTTTTTGAAGGCTGCAACATCAGGAGCGAACCGACCAGATGCAGCAAACTTTTATCAGTCTCGGATTTATTATTCTTACTATGGGTCTTCTTTTGAAGACTACCGCATCGGCAGCGAACCGACCAGAGGCAGTAAACTTTTATCAGCCCAAAATTATTATTATTATTATTACCTCCACCTTTTAAATGACTGTCACATCGGTATGCGAGCCGACCATGATCCAAAAGTCTTATTTTGGCTTCGGTTTATTACATTATTAATAT
>BQNB010088805.1:10001-27565 GCA_026074375.1 Tanacetum coccineum | reverse complement strand
AAAATATCCTTATATAAGCCCATAGGTCTTAAAATAAGCCAGAAAATTAAGGCTTATGTTATATAATCCGAAATCAAATACGCTCATAAGCCCACATAATAAGCCGAAAACTTTGAAAATAAAGCTGATAAGCCCACATATAAGCCGAAACAAACACCCCGTTTGTATACGGTCGCTATTATTAAACCTAAGCCAATTAACATTTACTACTACCATTTAAAAGTTTAGTTAGGCCTCATAATTAACTGACATTTACTACCATTTACGGTGGCGCGATTGTTAAACAATTAAATACACATATTAAGAAACAAGCTGGTGAACAAAATAAGCTTATATAAGCCCGTAAGCCAGAAAATTAAGGCTTATGTTATATAATCCAAAATCAAATAAGCTGATAAGCCGACATAATAAGAAGAAGAATAAGCTGCTTACAGTTTGGGGAGATTCGAGTTTAAGACTAGTAGTAGGTAAATCGCCACCGGATAAAAGCTGACGTAAGCGTGACGGCAAGCTCGATCTTAAGCTTCCAGCCATATAATATCACTAATCACTAATAATCACTACAATTAATTAACAAATTAATTACTAATTAGAGATTAAATTAAAGTAAATATTATTAAATTGAATTGAAGAATAAATAAAAAAGATACCTGATAGAGAAAATAAGGGATTATTTATTAATAATCATCTAGTTGAAAAAGTTAGGGTTTTGGTTTAGGACTGTGTGTGTGTGTTTTTATTTTGTTTAATTGAATTGAAGAATGTGAAAGAAGAAGTACAACAAGTGGTTTTTATAGATGAGAAGAAGTAAGTGTGTTTACAAAATGGTCTTTCTTTTGGGTTGGGCTACTTTATTATTGGTTGAGCATCGGGTCGAAATCGAATCGAAAACTGAACTGAACCGGTTTGGTTCGGTTTCAATACTTTAGGTGTATTTTTCTCGGTTTCGACATGAATCGACGTGGACAGAGCCAAAATGAAACCGAAAACTATTAATTTATAAAACCGAAAACGCGAACCGAATAAGGTATCCTTTGGTTGGACCGGTTCGGCTCGTTTTTTTGGTTATGAACAAGTATTTTCTTACTCGCGATTCGTTGCGGCGGCATGAGAAAGATCGTTTATGATATTCAAAGACTATTTACGTAATGTTTTGTTACACCAACAGTTCTTATAAATTATGTCAGACTGTAACAGTAAACTAGAGGGACCTTTTGTAATGAAAAGTTAGCGACGTGGACTTCTTTTTATTACAAGAACAATCCTTCAGCTTAACTGAAGGACTATTTCTACAATGAAACATTAATGACAAGGGCTTTTTTGTAAATTTTGAGGAGTACTGTTGCGACGCAAGTAAATCAATGAGAATATTTTTGCCCCTTTCCCCTATTTTTACTCTTCAGTCCATGAGAATTGTTTATATTTAAATTTAAGATAAGAAATTGATAAATTCGGATTGAGTTCATCTTATTTGTTTTTAGAGCTAATATAATTTTGAAAATCTCATAATATTTTTTTTGTTTACTGACTCAAATTTATGCATGGTTTACTAGATTCATAACTTTAACTTGATACATCATTTTGTAAATGGCTTAGTAGTAAAACACACTAATAAAATATTCAGAGTTTTAAATTCAATTCCTACTTAATCAAAACAATCATCAAGTGGCCAAGTCAACTTTTCAAAAGAGTAAAGTTTTACTTATGTGTGGTAGTTGTTTCAAACACCGTGAATTAGTCGGCTAAAATCATGGTTACTAAAGAAAAACTTTAAACTGATAATCTTACTAAAAGAAAATAAGCTTATGAGGTTTTTCAAATTGAAATAAGCTCATAAGTATGGAAGATAAGTTAACCAAACGCCAGACGTAGTTTGAGTGAGGTTGTAGTTTTTTATTCCGGTCTTAATTTATCATATATTTGGATGGTTTTCTAACTTGTGCCCTAAGGTTACAAGTTAAAGATTGCCTCACAGCGTGTGTGTCACCTTCTTAATGGTGAGCAGTCATTGAGTAGTCCCCATATCAAGCCCCATGTTAATACAAATAAACCGGTAAAAATGTTTATTTTTATTTTAAAGATCTTGCTATGTTTTGTCAATAACAAAACATAAAATCACTTTTGTGTAAACTACCTAAATTACCCATATTATACCAAAACACTTTTACAACTTTCCTTTTTTAGTAACTTAGATTTATAATTCACATTACTTATAAATAAAACTTTAAAGGTTTTACATCATAATGACATCATCACCCCAGCATATCTTAGGGTAATCTATCAAGATTACATATGATCTTTCAAGATTTTGCAAATCAAAATCCGGATTTAGTTACTGTTGGCCGGTTCCATTGAGTTACACTAGCCGGTTCCCTTCTGCAAAGGAACCGACAGAACCGGGATACAGTGCAGATATTGGCCTATAAATACCAAGCAATTTCTCATGTTTTACTCACCCATTTTCCAATTCTAACTCTCTAATCTACTGATCATTCTTCTCTCTTTAGTTCTTGTTTAGTTTGCTTTAGCATTTGTAGGTAATTCTCTTCAAGGAAGAAATTGCAAAACACCCATTTGAGACGATCAAGATCCAAGTACCTTGTTTCGTATCTCCATTTCATCATCAAGATCACAATTCTGATTCTTGTACATCATATAGTAGTTATAGTTGTATCCATCCTCTTTGTAAACCAAGTGTAGTAATATTGGTGTGATTCTACCTTGTGAAGAATCCGGTATTTAGCTTTGTACCGATAAAATGTGTAAGCAACGTTGTGAGGCTTCTCCACCGGTTGAAAAGGAGATTGGTGACTAGTGTTTACTAACTCTCGAGTAGGTGACTTAGGGGGGGAGTAAAGCAAGGAAGGTGTCCTTGTAGTTGAACCACTATAAACACTTGTGTCTTGGTTCTATCTATCTAACTCTTTACTTACTTGCAATTTGTATTTATAATTAGATTATCAACCAAACATCAATATCGTCAAACTTCACATAAGATTTTGGCAAAGCAAATTTTTAAATTGGTAAAACTATTCAACCCTCATTCCCTTCTAGTTTTTCACAACTGGCATCAAGAGCTAGGTCACCAAAGTTTTTTAAATATATTGTATTTTAAATCTTTAAAACGATAATGGATTCAGAAAACTACAAAGAAGGCCAATCTATGCAACGACCACCTCTCTTTAAGGCAAATTGCTTTATATATTGGAAAAACCGTTTTGAAATTTACGTGAAGTCTAAGGATATTGATCTTTGGCACATTATAGTTTATGGCAATTATAAACCTACCATTAAAAACAAAAATGGTAAGGATGAAATCATTCCCTATGAGAAATTTGAAGAAAGCCATAAGAAAATAATTTCCAAAAATGATGAAGCAAAAATGGTTTTATACAATGCTTTACATAAAAAAGAATATGAAAGAATTATCATGTGTAATACGGCTAAATATGTTTGGAACTCACTAGTAATCACTCGTCAAGGTAATAAACAAGTTAAAGATAACAAAATAGACTTATTTGTCCAAAAATATGAAGAATTTGTTATTTCCGATGATGAAACCATTGATTGTGCTTTTGCAAAATTTAATACTATTATTACATCTTTAAAAGCACTTGATGAATCTTTTTCAAGTCGTAATCATGTTAGGAAATTTCTAAGAGCACTCCCTACCAAGTGGCGTCCGAAGGTGACGACAATAGAAGAATCTAAGGACTTATCAACATTACATCTAGACGAGCTCATTGGCAATCTAAAGGTCTATAAGGTAGTGCTTGAAAAGGATTCAGAGATCTCTAAAGGCAAGAAAGAAAAATACAAGTCACTTGCACTCAAAGCAAGAAAAGTTTTAAGTGTTGAAGAAATATCTTGCTCGGAGAGTGACGATGAAGAAGAGGAAAGTTTGTCCGCCTACCTCATGACGACAAAAAAACTTCCAGAAGATTAAGGAAGATAAAAAAGAGAAAGAAGATCGTAGGTGCTTCAAGTGTGGTGATCCAAATCACTTCATAAGTGATTGTCCCAAACATTCCTACAATGATCAAAAGGCATTCGTTGTTGGGTGTTGGAGCGATAGTGAAGAGACTCCAAGAAGGAAGAAATCTGTCTCATGACACTTGACAACAATGAGGTACTCTCCGACACTCCTTACTATAGTAGCTCATCTCTAAATAATGAATCATTACAAAACGAGTATGATAAACTATGCAAAATTAGTCTTAGGTTAATCAACAAAAATAGACACCTAAAAACTAAGAATGAATTGTTGAAAAATGAAGCTTATGACCTTAGAAAAAGAATAGAACAACTAGAAAGAAACAAAGAAACTTGTGATTCTTGTGTTAACCTTGAATCTAAAGTTAGCCCACTATCACTAGAACTAGCAAGTTTCGAAAGTAGTAGCATCTTTTTGCAAGAAATGCTTGAAAAATAAAAAAACACAAAAAGATAAGCATGGGTTGGATACACAGAAGACATATCTTCTACTAGCAACACTAAAACCAAAACGTTGGGTCCCGTAGACAAAAAATCGTCTACTGTAGAACCAGCTTCACCGGTTCCCTCTACAAGAGAAATGGCTAGTTCAATCGAGCAAAACCGGCTTTCTGCAGAGAAATTTGAAATTTTGGAAACTAACATATTAAAAAGAAATAGTTTCGTTCAAATAACTAGGAATCCTTCATCAAACACTCCTATAAGGAATGTAAAACAAACGCCAATCCTAAAGCTTAGTCAAGGACTTGGAAAAAGTAAAATGCAAACACCTCCTAAAACACCTCATAGGAGAACCAACACAAAATCATAAAGCAAGTCAATCGTATATAAAGCATGTCAAACTGTATGTGATATATGTATACCACCTATCTCACAATAAATCTCACAAATGCCACAAGCGAGGCTTCAACTTACAACCTCGTGTTGTTATATTTAGATTTTTAAACTTGCTAGAGTGGGGTATAGAAAGGTAGGATTAAGACAATTGACTATGTGAATACCTAAGATATATACCTAAAAAGTAAAAAAAAACAATTAGGTGACTTAAGTTGCTATATTGACTAGTGATCGTGCGTTACATACAAATTGAAATTTTGGTCTTTGTGGTTTATTAGGTACTTCACTGTTAGTTCAAATATCCAAAAGATCTCGGGTTGGTCCAAAAGTGAAACATCTGTTTCGAATTTGGTCCAAATTTCCATTGATCGTTAGTTTGACGAGTTAACTATCACAAAATGACTAAAATACGCTAGTTGGGGTTGTGAATGGTGGTGGGGGTTTTTGGTGTTCATAGTGCTGTTTCGTTGCGAAGTTGATGGTGGTCAGGAGCGGTGGTTGTTGACCGTTGGTGGTAGTGTTGTAATTTTAGAAGAGAAAAGAGACGAAGTACAAAATTTTCTTATAAGGACCCTTATAGCAAAAGGGAAAATATTTCATAAACATTGCAAAGTTTGACTGATTTTCGTATCACATTTACTGGTCGAAAGATAAAATGATTCTTAGCAGTTAAACAAGTGAATGACATTTTTTCCCCTGAGCTTCCAAAGTGTCATCATCGACTCGCTCCTACACCATCTCATCCTTGACGAATAAATTTTTTACAAGAATAAGAATATTGCAAATAATGCTCCCCCTTATTATTGCGAAAGGGAGAGTAGGCGAGAGGAAAAGTGAGGCGAGAGGCTTGTTTTTTGTGCGTCTGTCGAGAGGGAGAGCAAGGCGAGAGGCAAAGCAAGGAGTGCATGGTTTGAAAGTGCTCCTTAGTTTGTTTTTGTAAACAAAGACATTTTGATTCATATTGGTAAACACATTTGTGTTATAGTTCATTTTGGTAATTTGGTTAAAAAATAATGTGATGTTGTGTAAAAGTGTAGTTGGTGGGGATTGTGTGCTCATTTTTTTCTTCGATAGAATACATGAAAAGACAAAACCACCCTTGTATATGACAGTCAAACTGACGGTCAACGGAAATTTGGACCTAACCCGAAAAGAGAGTCTCACTTTTAGACTAAATACGAGATCTTTTGAAAATTTAGACTGAAAATGAAATACTCGGCAAACCACAAGGATCAAAGACGTAGTTAACTCCAAAAACATATGATTTGACAATGAAGTTGGTATACTTTTAAAAGCATATTCCTTTCTTGCATGTTTTAAGCACTTTTGAGTGTGGATGTTGACGAGAAGATTTATTCCACATCATGACCTAGTCCAAATATCAACTAATAACCATACAAAATGACCAGCCTGCTTATTAAGATCTTAACAAGATATAATAAGCACTTTTTAGCTCAAGTTGGTAAGCTTATTTAAATCTAAAAATTTGAGCTTATCGACTTTTTGCTTTATCACGACAAAGTGTTTCGGTACAACTTTTTTTTTAATAATCATGGCTTCTGACTTTTTTGCCGACTAATCTACAAGGTTTGAAACCACCGCCACACATACTCAAAACCGGGTAAACCCTCCATTTTCAGGAGGTTGACCGTTGACGTGACCACCACGTCTTGGACCGATAAAAAACATCCATAATACACATCAAGAATTACAAAAGATTAATCTTGTATACTAGAATCAATACTAACAATACTTTGTAAGTTTGTAACTATGAACTTGTAAACGCGTAGCCATTACATTTATCATAGGACATTTTTCGGCTACTCGAGTTTCATAGTATCAAAGGCTTACACTGGAGCACATACACTTCTCCATCTTGCACCACACCTTCAATGTCTTGGGCACATCCGTATACGTCTTCAATAGTCTTTGCCGTTTCTGCGATTTTCGAGTGAATCAAGGCTTGAAAACGCAGATCATTTACCATCGGGTCTTTAGAGTAGTCTAGCACAGCTTCCTCCTTGTTTTCCATTGACAAACTGCGAAACGTTTTAGCTCTAGTCACGCATAATGTTCACATAGACTTCTTTGCAGTTTAATAGTTGGCATTAGTGCATTACCTGTCATATATGCCGTTGCCTGTATATGCATTCGTGTTCTCTGATATGAAATCTGGCCTAAAGATGATTGACCTCTTGTTCTTTGTGTAGAATCCAGTTGACTTGTTTGGGTAACCGGTAATCTGAAAGTTACGTTATGAACTCAACATGACATTTAGCGTCATAAACATATTTGAAAATCTATTCGTGTGTTATGAATTATGAATGAAGTAGCCTTACTGTAGGTGATTGGAGATCAGATTTCTTAGTAACGGAACTCATGGCACGCCCCAATGACGTACCAACTAGAGTCTCGACTGAACCCTTGACAATCTGTTCATAAATCAAATTAGCAGCGAATAATGTCTGTTTCGTAACAGTAGCCTAATCTATTTCCGTTTTGATGTAAATGGTGTTCTGTTTTGTGGTTTATTAGCAAAATCAAACTGCAATAGAAGTGGCCGTTTTGATCCGTTTACTTATGAACTAGTATTTGGGTTATGTTTTTTTTTCTAATGGGTCAAACGGGTAAAAAGAATTGCTTAAAAGGAAAGGTGTCAAATGGGTCGAAAATCTGGCAACGTGTACGTTTAATGCATAAAACCACCAAAATCATTTTACTCAAAAAACCAATATTATTGAAATAATAAACTTTTGAGTTTCATATCCAAATAACCGACAATTATACATAGAAAAAGCTAAACGAGTAGAAAAAAAGTGTTTTGGATCAACCTAACCGGAACCAAATATTATCTGTTTTACCTTCCTCTAGTATTATAAGATCAGTTGGGATATGCCAGGACGCAGCAGGCGAGGCTTACCTCTGTGTATATCTCTGAGGAATCACGAGACACGGGATGATTTGTGTACGTCAAAAAGGAATAATCAGGTCTGATATATTCTTGTATCAATATACCAATGCATTGTTTATCATGACTCATGTTTGTTCTTCGGCAATTGATATATGCTCTTTCGTTCCACTTAGATGCCCAAACCTGGACACGGGTAAATATCATATGCCATTGTAACTTGGTCAACTTATCTCAAAAAGGCTAAATTTGAACTTCGTAATTAGTTAGTATTATTATACAAAGATTCTGTAAACTTCGGCAGTTTCACGTTTAAATTACATATCATACAAAAAAGGTAATGTCGGTACTAAAGTTTACGATATACCTTCTTAATTGCTTGCCAAAAACGGTTCCACGTATCATCTCCGGAACCTCGAGGCCATGGTATTCTCGAATTCTTCATTTTCTTCCTAACCTCGATGCTCTACAAAATAAGGGTAAAATACCAATAACGAAAAGTTTGCAATAAATATTAATAATCTTAAAATGAATATACCGAAATTATTATTACCATTCTACGAGGAGCTTTCATTTGCATCACAGTTTCTTGAATCGTCTTGAGCTTTGAAATGTCTCCTTTATCTACATCTTCACGAAGGAACGCAAGTTTCTTTGCTACTTCCTGAAGAAATTAGTGCACTAATATAGGTAAGCTTTATTACCAAGAGACAGTTTCGACACAAATCGAGAGTGTGAGCATGAATAAACTTTCTTTTTGGGACATATGTAATACTAAAGAATCAATAGTCTATATAGATTTAGAATGATATCTTACCTTGTTTATGTCTTCTGATAACACTTTTTCAAATACTCCAAAAGGTAGGACAATTGATGCTGGAAATCTTATCCATGCGGGTACCTCTTTACCCAAGTATCTAATGCTGCAGGACTTTTCGCCAACCTATTGCAACAAATACAAGTGTTTGAGGATTAACAAGATGTCTAAAATGCCTTTCATTAGTAACAAAATGTAATGTCCTAATTTTCTCGAGATAGGTACTATTTAATTTTACTAAGTAGAGCTTAGATCTTGGTTGAAGTTAACCTTTTGCTACCTGACAAAAATCGGTTTCAGGGAAAGTACAAGATTTTAACGAGCTCAAGCAATCAAAAAATTTTTGAGCATACCATCTCACTATGGGTTTCTTTAAGTAACATAGCATAAATATTGCTAAAATTGTTCTTCTTTCGGGACCGAGTGGGTGAGAGTTTTGGAAAGAAAGCAGAGCTGCAGGGGTATCTGCAAAAATTGAAGAAATCAAGCACGTGCTTTACTAGACACATAAGGATCAACTCGCAGGTTTTATAATCACAAGATTTATGTTGGAAATGCACCTGTGTCGCAATGATTTTTCAACTTCATCCATATGAGACATTTCATTAAGCAAACATTTACCATTTCCTGCACCGTCATCTTTGACCTGCAAAATAAATTTACGATAATAATCTAGATAGTAGGTTATAAATGATAAATATAGAGATACTTGCGTCAATTTCTTCGTGTAATTTGATACTGAAGCTTTTTCCATTCATCTTCAACCTATCACGCATCAGAACCAACAAAAGTAAAAAAGAAAACTGAATAAGAGGATAAAGGATGACCATGTTGCGATAAGACAAACCATTTATCATGCTTGGTATCTTTCAACACAAACTCAATGGCGTGTATGTTAGGGTCTCTTAGCTCAATGTCAACAACATATACATCTCCTTCCTACAAGTCAAATGATCAATAAGGAGGCTAGAACGAGTACCCGTTCAAGGCTGTACATACAGGTCAATGAGTGAATGATGACGGATGAACCTTTACAAACGGAGTACGCAATGCAGTTTTCTTATATACTGTCGTCCCGGGAGGATAAAAGGACGGAACAAACCATTTTCTGCAAGAGGAAACAAAATCTAGTAACATGTTTATCTGACCAAGTGTAGTAAGAAAGCAACATATATGAAGCTGAATAAGTTTCGGTCACTTGTTTCCGATGGAAATGCAACCCCAGTGGAGAATCCATGTTTGTGAGCAGTTTTGAAGTCGAAGTTTCACTTTTGCATTGTGTCGGCTTGAAAATCCATATACCTCAACCTAATCATAGCAAACATTATATATGTGACATCATTCTCGTAGATTTTGGAGACGACGAGCAATATATTTGACCCTAAAAGTAACGTGTGCACGAGTGAATGAAAGTAATATAATGACAAACGATGAATTCTAACCTGAAGTATCATTCCATTGAGTTCGAAAGTTTTAGTCTGAGTACATTTGCCAGACTTCAAAGATGCCATAGTGGACTTTATGCGGCGGGATAAGCAAGCAAACTCATTCTTTCGACATCTGATAAATCTAATAAAACTGCAGGCTGAAGTATGTTACAAGGCAGATTTAAAGAGAAAAATATTCCCGAAAGCCTCATTTTAGGCAAGGAATCACCTTCTCCATGACTCTACAGGAGAGAAATATTTATCTTTATGACAAGAAAGAGAGATGCAGCGTGGCACAATAGCATCACAACACGTCTAATGGATTTTAAGAAAGGCTGGTAAACCAACCGGATTTGCATAACTAAATGAACTTGTACTACAAACAAGAGCCGAGAGAGTTCATAGCCCGGAGGCAATAACATTACATTTTTTCTAATCCATCCTATTACACCAAATACATCACGAAACACGAATAACAGTGGCAAAATATGGAAAACAAGAAAAAAGTAACATAGAAGACGGAAAATTACACAAGTTTAGGCTGATAAGATTATTCAAGATTTTGTTATGATGTCACGTTCTAGCAGGTACAACGGTAGAACAAAACCTCTCCAACTTTTTTCTCGTACCCTTTTTCTACATTCTTAAACCACTACCATCTCTTATCAGCAACTAGACACGAATGCTAAGCGTAAATCACTGCGTCAGCAGCTTAGAGTCACATGCCACGATTTTAACCTGACCAACATTCTCTTGGATTTCGTCATACTTGAAAATGGCATCTTGAACAATGAACGTCCACACATTGTCACAGAATCTGTAGGTGTGCAAATGCCCCTATAAGATATGAAATTGAGAACGTTTTAGTAAAACATTACAAAAAAGTTAACTAACAACCTTACTCAATAGGTTTCAATAGAGATTGTACCTTGATGGTCACCTTGCTTTTAACTTGGCTGTCAAGAGCTTCCGTCATCGACTGCAATCAGTACAACTGAGACTTAAACCTCACACAGTATATATTTCACTACGTTAAAAGACAATGCTATAAAAATCTTACCCTCATTCTAATTTTGTTCAATTCTATATAAAACCGTCAAAAACTGAACCTCCACACAAATCAAAGCTAATTTCACCAAAACGACACTGATCAACTTTACAAGCTCTTATCGATCTAACATTTCACCTTATTTATACAATAGCCTCATTCTAATTTCACTTATTACCATTATAATCTCTAAAACCGCTAAAAATTGAACCTTTACACAATTTCAAGCCAAATTTTTGCAAGACTAAAAGAAGAAACACAAATCATCTTAACAAACTCTTACAAATCCAACATTTAACTTTTTCTTGGCGATACCCTCATTCTTGACTCACTCATCATTATGGAGTACTGACCACAGGCCGTGAAGCGAAGGACGGGAACGAGATCTCAGTAGATTCGCTAAGAATCCAACTTTACACAAATTTAAACTAAATTTTACCAAAACTAAAACAAGAAACACAAATCTTAACAAGGTCTCACCAATCTAACACTTAACTTTTTATTGATGATAACCTCATTCTAATCTTAGTAAAACCGTCAAAAACTGAACCTTCACACAAATTCAAGCTAAATTTTGCCAAAACGACATTAGTCAACATTACAAACTCTTCTCAGTCTAGCATTTCCCTTTTTCTTGACGATACCCTCATTCTAAATTCACTCACTTATATTCTTAATCTCCGTAAACTCGGTTAAAATCGAATCTCTACACAAATTTAAGCTAACTTTAACAAAACTAAAACAAGAAACACAAATCATCTTAACGAACTCTTACCAATCCAACATTTCACTTTTTCTTGACAATACCCTCATTCTAATTCCACTAGTTTCTACTACTAATCTTCACACAAACTAAAAAGGGCATCTTCACACAAACTAAAGCTCATCATTACATAAACTTAAGCTAAATAGCAGCAAAACAAAAACACGGAACACAAATTATCTTAACAAAGTCTTACCAATCCAAGATTTCAGTTATCTTGGTGAATTTGCGCTCAATCTAATATTTGGTTAAATCTATAAAAATCAAACCTTTTACGCAAATTTAAGCTCATTTTAGCAAATCTATAGCAAGAAGCACGCATCATCTTAGCAAAGTTACCACCTTTCATCTATTCAAATCTACTTATAATCCCCTGTAAAACCACTAAAAAATTACACCTTTACACAAATTTAGACTAAAAGTAATACAAGAAACACAAACTATCTTTAAAACCTCTCACCACAATTTTCCGAGCAATATCCTCATTCACTCATTTAGACTACTAATCTACATAAAAATAGAACCTTTACACAAATTAAACCTCTATTTCACAAAATCTTAACAAGAAACACAAAACACGTTAACAAAGTTACCACCTTTGATCAATTTGAGACATCACAAACACACATAAACACACAATTAAAGAAACAAACAATTATGTATAAGAAAGAAAGTATTATTAGAAAACCTTATCAAACTGAACAAGAAACACAAATTATCTTCATCAAACTTTTTATGACGATACCCTTATGCAAGTTTCACTTATTTACACTATTAATCTCCGTAAAATCGCTAAAATTTAAACCTTTACACAAATTTAATCTCATTTCTTGGAATACCCTCATTCTAATTGCACTCATTTACACTACTAATCTGCATAAAAATCCAACCTTTACACAAAATTAAGCAAATCTTAACAAGAAACACAAAACATCTTTACAAAGTAACCACCTTTAATCTAATTAAGACATGACATAAACACACAATTAAGCACATTTCTTGGAATACCCTCATTCTAATTTCACTCATTTACACTACTAATCTGCATAAAAATCCAACCTTTACACAAATAAAACCTCTATTTCACAAAATCTTAACAAAAAAACACAAAACATAGTTACAAACTAACCACCTTTAATCAGTTTTATGACGATACCCTTATGCTAGTTTCACTTATTTATACGACCAATCTCCGTAAAATAGCTAAAAATCAAACCTTTACACAAATTTAAGCTCATTTCTTGGCAATACCCTTATTCTAATTTCACTCATTTACACTACTAATCTCCATAAAAATCCAACCTTTACACAAAATTAAGCATCTTTACAAAGTAACCACCTTTAATCTAATTAAGACATCACATAAACACACAATTAAGCTCATTTCTTGGCAATACCCTTGTTCTAATTTCACTCATTTACACTACTAATCTCCATAAAAATCCAACCTTTACACAGATATAACCTATATTTTATCAAATCTTATCAAGAAACACAAAATACGTTAAAAAGTTACCACCTTTAATCTAATTAAGACATCACAAAGACACGATTAAAGAGAATATTGAAACCTTATCAAACTGAACAAGAAACACAGATTATCTTTATCTCTTTCATAAAAATCCAACCTTTACACAAATTAAACCTCTATTTCACAAAATCTTAACAAGAAAACACAAAACATAAGGGGTGTTTGTTTCGGCTTATGAGCTTATTTGATTTCGGCTTATATAACATAAGCCCCGATTTTTCGGCTTATTTTGAAACTTGTGGGCTTATATAAGTTTATTATGACATGAAAAACTTATATAAGCCCATAAGTCTGAAAATAAGCCATAAAACTGGGGCTCATCATGTTATATAAGCCAAAATCAAATAAGCTGATAAGCCCCCATAGTTACAAATTAAGACATAACAAACCTTATCAAACTGAACAAGGACTTGGATAGCAAGCTCAGGAGTAAGAACACCATTAGAAACCATCTCATCCAATGTCTCTGTCAAACACATTCCAATTGTTGATCTTCTGTATAACTCAAATGTTGCCATCTTTAATTTCAAGATCTGTATATATAAAAAAAACCATGATTAATAAGATTAAAATAAGAAAAAATTAAATAATAAAATTGTTGAAAATTGAATATGTGACCTGATTTGAGATTGGGGGTTTTTTGTTGTTATTTATACCTAGGAAAGAAGGAACAAGTGTTTGTGTTGTGTTTTTTAACACAGGACATCTAGAAGATATTGTTGTTGTACTTGCTGTCTGCATATTTACCAAAATAACCCTACACTTGGAACAGGTGTCTTTTTTTAGGTAAGGTGTGTTTGGCCCAATGCCGAACATAATAGACGGCGGATCGGATCGGACCAAGAAACTGGACCCGGAACATATTTCGATCCATTCTTCGGTCCGTCATTTCTCTCATGTTTGGTTTTCGGTTCGGTCCGATCTGATCCGGTTCGATCTTAAATAGCATCGGCCATTATGCTTTGTTGGATCGGACCCAGACATGGACCGAACAATTCAGTCCGGTTTTCGGTCTCATGTTTTTGACCAAATCGGTTTTCATAATCAGCCATAGTTTGGTCAAATGAGCTAGAGGTACAAGGTGGGCTGCGGAGGTTGTATTTTTATAAAATTGTTTTACTAATTAAGCTAATATAAAATTGCATAAAAAATTTTAATATATTTTTTCAACTTTTGCGTGATAATTCATTATATTTTTTACTTAAGTAATTTGACTTTAAGTCTTTTTGAATTAGCTTGGGCTGATAGAGGTTTATAACTTATAAAAGCTTTTATAAAGTTAGCTTATTTTAAAAGCTTGAGCCCTCGTAAAGCCTACTAAGCCCTCTTAACTTTTACGTATTATAAAAGTGTTTGTTTTTTAGATTCAGCCTGGGCTATTCTTGACGAGTTAATTACATTTATGAGAGAGCTTAGCTAGCTAGCTAGGTCCGAAAATTTAGGCGACGTTTTCGAATGAGCTGAAAACTATTTTTTAAAATAGATGAAGGTACAACTAACTATAACGTTGAACCTGTTTCCAATTACTTTTTATTTTTTAGGTCACGACTCAATGCGACCCTTAGAATAAGTATTAGTTCTATAATGAAACGCACATCCGTCAAACGCCAATTAACATACGGGACAACCCCCGGCGCTTTTGATGAATATTTACTGCAATGGTTGTTTTATAATAGCAAGAAGATTGCTATGTATGCAGAGTAGATTAACTTCATTGAGTTTCTATATATACTGAATAAACATAATGATCACCAATATTTATACACGAAACATGCTTTGACTTTTCATTTAGATTGACCGATGGTCGGTTTTCTGAAAAATAATGATCCTAGTAGAATGGCAATCCCGGTTATGGCTATCGTGAATACAAGTCTCCTAGTTGTGAAGTCTTGTGCAGGTGGTGGCGGTGGCCTTCTACGGTCTCTTTCAGCTTCCTGACTTGCCCTTAAAAAAACATCATTCATGAGCGTTAGACGCTGTTCAAAATAGTTCAGATAGTTTGACTAGTAGTTTTTATAAACCTGTGGATTTCAGTCGGAACACCGTTGCATGTGGCGTCATGGGCAACTTTCTCTCGGAGTCTAATATATTTGTTACAGAAATGACATAACTCTGTCCTATTTCCACATACTTCCTGAAATTTTAGCACACTGCAGACGTTAGATAATGGTGCCTTTGGTAGCTTAATGATTAAGAGTTGGTGCTGATTACCTGATGCTCGAATAGGTCGATGACAGGTAAGGGAAACTCGCAATAATCACATGTCACGATTCTTTTTGGGCACTTTTCACCTGTGTGCACAGGAAGGATTTCGCGTTCCATCGTCTCATTGCACAGTGAACAAGATACCTGTCTTAATAACAGTTCTGTCATTTGTTAAAGCAAAGCTACATGATGAATTCTAGATTAGAAATCGGGTAAGGGTCAGCTCAATCCGACTCATAATAAAACAAATACCCGCATCATTCCACCTAATAACCCATCATATATAATCTGCAAGGTCCGCTACAATAATAAAACCACCTAAAAATTATTGCATCAAAAGTCTTGTAAAAGTACAAAAAAAAAGACAACCATATATAATCTGCAGGACTACCGTTTTTGCTCGTAAATAGTTACTGTTATAAGGTAAAATGGCTAGTTTCCTATAATTTCACAGACCGTCCCATGGCAACCTTCACACAAAACTTGAATCATGACATTAGTTGCAGGTCTTAGATCAAATGTGCATTCAGAAGTATTATAATATACAAATCAAACATGTATTGAGCACATGACAACATATCTACGATGAGTGACAGTCGAAATATTGATCAGAAAGTCATATAAAGTTTATTAGTTCACATACCGGCGCATGGGTGCTTGAGTAGTGTTCTTCTGCATACTTTCGGGGTACCATTTCATCACAAATCTTACACTTGACTAAATTACGTGAGCAGTGAGCATAGTGCAGATCAATATTTGAAGAGGGAATAGCTCTTTCACTGCAAATATAACCATTGCAGTGTTAGCCGTTCACTAAGCATATATACAAAGAAAAAATCAACCACAAGAAAACATATTCACCAACGTCCTATGGAAAACAAGACACTTTGTATGGCCACACGGTGAATCATAAAAAACAACTCCTCCTTTTCTTACTGTCTCTTGAGTGTAAGGGCAAATTGGTACAACAACAACAAACCCTATCCTGCCGGGGCAGGGTAAGGGGATATTTTGTTGTTGTTACTTGCTAGGCATGGGGAAAAAGTGCAATTACGACCTAACTGTAAACATCCATATGACACGTACATTATCTCCTATGGCAATACACACTTCGAAAAACTCTAGTCCAATCGACTGAAATCAATCATACTAAAGTATACGTATACGTTAATATATTCTAGTACTATATGGTGCCTGCCACCAGAATCATGATATCTAAAACTTATATGAATAACTAATAACCTTCAAACAAGCTCAGATCAAGATAACTTTAAACATTTTTATTATTACCAATGAGTGCAAATTTTGGTGGACTCAACATCATTGTCCATCCTTTCTTCCTTCCAAGTCTAATTATCTGTAAATTTACAATAACAAAAATGTTAAATGATTAAAGATAAGATCATTCAAATATTTGAATTTATATTACAGGATAACAGAATATATAAATGAAACATTGATTCTTAATAATAAAATTCATCATAAAAAAAAAGTAACCTTTGATCACCAGCAAGAAGAAAATACTTGTTCAAACTTTGTTAAATTCATTTTTTTATTTATAGTCTCTTTTGGTTGGATTAATAATGTAACATGTTTTCATTTATTGGGCTTTTAGTACTTGAGTCCAAGATATTGGATTCTTTTTTATGAAATATACATATTGTCATATTCTTGGTTTTGTAACATGCTCATGCTTCCAATATTTAACTTGTTGTGAATATCTTTTTTTAAAGTTTTGTAATCTGTATCATTGATGTTCAACTAGGATCATAAGTCGTACCATGAACTCGAACTTTAAAGTACGAAAAACAAATTGTGAGGCATATTTTTGGTAGTAAACAGTTCCGTCCATAGTTTTGCATACTTCTATCACTAGGTCGTACATATAACGAAAAACAAATTGTCGATCATTTAACATTTAGCATTTTTGTGTTATTTAAATGCTACTTATATAACTAAAGCTACATTATCAAACGCATTTTAGTAAAATAAACAGTCACTGCTAATTGTTAGTCTGCTACTGCTATTGCTAACT